>VZTT01068652.1:0-25070 GCA_013400855.1 Buphagus erythrorhynchus
TTGAATAATTCCAGGGATGGAGCCAGCCCCTGTCTGTCTCATTTCCCCATCCCAGGGCCTACCTACTATTTTTGGCAGCCAGCGGTGGTAATTGCAAAAAACCACGAAAATCAGAGGAGTGGCTGGTTTTGTTCTCTTCACCAGTTCAGAGAAGATTTTGAATCTTTTCTCTGGATTAGCCACAATATCTCAATGTCTGTCCTGCTCCCACAGATAAACTTTATCACAGACATTTGAACACTTACCCTGTTTTTCTGGGGGTTATAACACTGCCACTGCTCTCTGGTCAGGCAGAAGGCTGGGTAGCCTGGGCAAACAGCCCCCACACACCTACAGCACAGCTTCACAGAGAGAATGTGGGTTCTTTCCTCCAGTGACCTCACAGCTCATGCCCAGCAGGACCCTCTGCCAGGCCACATCTGACCTCTCTGAAAAGCTCCTCTTTTGTCTAGGCTGGCACTCAAGAGAGGAGGACAGACACAGTAGGCACAAGTGTGTCAGAGGTGTATGTTCATTGTTAAAAAAAAAACAATATGTTTTTGACCAGCAGCATTTGAAGCAAGCTGCTATCTCTCTTTTTATCATAGATAGGTGGGCTTCCATGGCTCAGGTACCTCCAGGACAAGGGCAGGAGATGCTGTCAGTGTGGAGTGGAGGGGCCATATTTGGATCTGCTGCACATCCCAAAAGTCCATGCCAGGGAGAGCTCACTACTGCACAGAGAAGGACCAGCAAGACCCTGGCCAGGACAAACACAAGCTTGGATAGATGGACAGTAAGTTCCCTTTCCCTCCTGCAGAAGCTGGAGTGAGAAGGGAGACTTCTCCCTCACACTGGCTGAGCTTTGAACTGTGTACTAATGACAACACAAGGAGTAGAGGAACTAGAGATTGACAGGCATGAAAGATTTTTGTTGCTGTTAGGACAGACCTCTCTCTGTCTCTTCTTCTGTCTTTCCATTTATTCTGCTTCTCCCCCTTTTTCCTTCCTCCAAACCCTTTCCTCAAGCCCAGCCTTCCTCTTCCCTTTGTCCTAGTTCTCCTTGTCTTTTCAGCAAGTGAGGAATTAAATAAGCCTAAGTGGAGACATCTCCTTAGGATGCTGCTTTTATTTTATTATTTAGTCCAGCATGCACCAGGTCAAGACTTTGGGAGCATCCTTAGAGCCACATGCATGCTTGCAATAAAAGAGGTCACTGTGAAGTCCCAGAGGACCCACATACCCAGGCACCTGCCACCTGAAGTGACAATAACCACAGTGCCCCAGGTACTGCCCCCCACACAGGAAAGGTGGGGTCTGACCAGCACCAAGGGCTCCCCATCACTCAGATGAGGCCCACCTGGAAGCAGTAATGAAGAGGAGTGTAAGGCACCAGCCTCAGGGTGTTTGTGTTTAGTAGGTAATAAAGGAACCTGAGGAGCAAATTAAAGAAGGAAAGATGCAGAGGAGGGGTTTCTCTGTTTTACGGTGTGCTTGGCTGGGGCTGTCCCTTGGTGCTGCTATTTTGTATCTGTGCTATCAGGGTAAATAAGCCTCCTCTTGTAAATGCTGACCTCAAGCTGTGTAGTAAATTCTGGTGCCAGCCAAACCTGTGTTCGGTTGCTTGCAGCGGTGTGTTCTTCTCAGAATGATGCTGCTCTATTGTTTTCACCACAAGCACCAAAGGCTGTGAGATGCTTTCCTTGGGGACTCAATTCCAGGTATAGTGCAGCATCTGGCCAAATTTTTTATTGCTTGTTCTTACTCCTCACATTTCAAAAGCAGCAAAGTTTGCTGTTATGTGTTTTGCTATGTTTTCACTTCAGAGCCGCCTTAATCTTTGTGTTTTCCTTTCTCTGTTAATCTCAGGATTAAGGAAAAGCTGTGAAAGTATGATTTGAGCTTTTAGAAATATTTTCTGCTTTAAAATGAAAAAAAAAAAGAAATTAACCTGCAATGAGCAATCCTTTCTATTTAGAACTGAATTAATGAATTCCCACTGAAGATGGGCATGTTGGGCATTAATATATGTATAATTATGCAAAACCACTGTTATGCCTCTAATGAAAATTAGATTCTACCACTGAGGCTGTGTTTGGCGATAGTGTATATCTTCATTTGTGCTATATTTATTCTTTTTTCCTAGCTGCATGACCTAGGATTACAGTTGCTATGGCGATAAGACAGTTAGTGAAGGAAGGAGTGAAAGGTAAGTTTGTGTGTCTGCCTGTGCTGCGGGGGTGGCAAGGGTGGGGGAGGGCTGGCAATCTCTGTCCTCTGTGCCTGTCTGCCTCCTGCTATTGCTGGCACTGAAAAGCTCTGTTGCACAAGTGATGGTCATTTCTCAATAACTCAGGGATGGCTGCTCAAGCAGCAGAGCAAACTGGGCTGGTTTTTTTCTTCCCAGCAGTGTGTGTGCATAACCAGGCCATAGGACTGCTGTGCTGGGACTGTTTTAGTGGGGTGGGGGAGCTGATCCTGTGTGTGCATCTTTGCTGCTAGCCTTGGACAGGTTTAAATGTGGATTCTGGGACTACTGGGGGCCAGAGTAAAACCCTCTGACTACCCTTCTGTATTTGTTGAGCTGCATTTGTGATCTTGTGTGTCCTGGGCTCGGGGCTGGAGGTGCTGAGCAGATTTAAAAGATGTGTAGCTGTGGTGAATTTGGCAGTGCTGGGTTAACAGCTGACCTCGACGATCTTAAAGGTCTTTTCCAGCCTAAGTGACTGGTTCTGTGAACTTTGTCTCCTTTCAGCTGAGTTACAGGACCAGCCCTTCTGTTGGGGTTTGCTTTGTGGTGCTTGCTGCAGGAGCTGCAGCATTGCCCAAACCCTTCCAGAGTCAGTTCCACCTCCAGACCTGAACAACAGGCTCAGGAGTGCAGGGTTCTTTCAATAAGTAGTTGATAGTGGAGGAGAGTCTGTCGTTGGTGCAGCTTTCTTTGTTGACAAGGAACATGTTTCCCTGAGCAGAGCTGCCCAAACCTCTGTGTCTCTCTCAGCCTTCGCTTGCCCTGTGTGTGTGGGCAGTGCTTCCCTGGCTTCCTGTCTGCCTCTCCCATCCTGCCCTCTCTTTCTCTTCACCCCTCCATCAAAATTGCCATCACCATTTGCTTTAAGCTCCTGGAATGGAATGCTTACCATGGAAACTCAGGCTGACCAGCCTTGGTGATTGCAAGACTGATTCAGGCAGATTTTTTTTTTCCTGAACAAACAATGGCTGCTATCACCAACAACTTGAGAACTTTTCACCTGATCCTCCCAGAAGCACTGCCTTAGACACCGTGCAGCTCTGGGTCATGTTCTTCTCTCAGAAATATTGTGAATTAGCATATTAAGGGCTAGTGAGTAAGTCTCAGGCTCCCACCAATTGGTTTCTGTAGCCTTGACTATCTCCTTGGACTTGCTAAACTTTCAGTTACGTATAGATTTTCCCCCAGAGGTCTTATAACTTTGTTTAACAAAAGACAAAAGTGTTTTAAAAGAGTCTCTCCTCCCCTGCCCTGCCATGCTTTGCATTTTTCCCCAAGTGAACTCTGCCTGTTGGCAAATTATAAGCAGTGCAGCAACCTTAATGCAGGCAGACAGTGCTCTCTCACTCTCTTGGACAGGGTAAGGAAAATGAGCTGTCTGACAGGGACAATCCTGTGCTTGTACTAGTCTGTCCCCTCGAGGAAAACTCTTCCAAGCCACTGAGCTTTGCTGGGGTTCTCTTCATGCACAGTCACCCTCTCATCCACAGCAATCAGCATCCATCAATGCCTGCAAAAATGCCTGTGCTTACAGAGGACTCCAGAACTGGGGGAAATGTGGAAAAACCCCATGGGCAATGCTCATTGGTGATTAGAGAGCAGGGGGAGCTCTTCAGCAGTCAGCTGGAGGTTAAGGGTGGGAGCTTGAGGGATTTGTATTTTAGCCTGTTGGAGACCTGTTGGCACCCTCTCATGGGGGAGAAGATATCCTTGGGGCTAGTGCTTTTCTAGCTCAAAATCTAGAGAGAAGCTGATACCTCTGCTCCTCCAGCAGAGTCTGTCTTCCTTCCAAACCCCAAACATCATGGGGCTGAGGGCAGAACAAACCTGTGGGACTGCTTAGCAAAGTAAACTCTCTTGCATCTGCTCCAAACCACAGGGCTCAGCAGAGCAGGGGCTCAGCTTTCCCCTTGAGGATGGTTGTAAACTGCTGTTAAATGTAGCCTGGAGATCAGGAACATGATTCTGTGTGCACAGCCTGGAAAAGCAAGGAAGAATAGACAGCTGTACAAGGGGATGTGCAGCTTAGACAGATGAGAAGGAGCAAAACAAGCTCTCACACTTTTTATTCTCTTCCCTGAGATGAGGAAAACAGGATTCTCTTGGGACTCTATCCTGAAGTCCTGCTTCAGCTGTGCTGTATCTCAAGATGCCCTTGCACAGTAGGTACAAGGCTCAGCAAGTGGAGCCAAGCAATACTGAGGGATGATGGTTCATCTAGTTTGGAGGTATCAGGTTGAATCAGCCTCCATCCTGCATCAAAACTGCTTCTCCATGAAAGGCTTGGTCATTCTCATAGGACTCCTTTATGAGAGAACAAAATCATAGAAGACCCCATATGCAGACTGGACACACTTCTTAGGGAAGTATGCTGCCTTCCTGGGGCCTGGGTTAAAGATGTGAAGAGAAAGCTTCCTATCCTGGTATGCCCTTAGATTTTCTTCCATTATTGATTTTTCAGGTAGGAAGTGATCAAGTTACAAACCTAAGGGCAGTCAAGAGAGACTTTGGGGATGACTGGTTAAGGGATGAGGAGCACAGGTAGTGCTCTCATCTATCATTCCAGTTGCAGGGAATGATGAGGGAAGAAATGGGAAAAGCCAGCAGATCAATACAATTCTGCTGGAAGAATTTTCAGATTTTGATCATGGATCAATTTACATAACACCAGGCCTGCTGGTGTTAGATACAGTACACCTGATTCAAAAGGGGAGAAGGATCTTTGCACAGGAGTTAATCAGACTTGTGAAAAGAGATTTTGGTCAAAATAGGGTTGGGTGTTTATGGGTCAGAATCAAGGGCCAGGAAGCCAAATAACTGCTGCTTGTGCCTTGGGTGGGTGTTCACTTTGCTGGGTAAAAACCTTGCTGGATGACCTACCCCAAAACATGCTGGTGAATGGAGTTGCATCCAGCTGGTGACCACTCACCAGTGATGTTCCCCAGGGCTCGGTACTGGGGCCAGTCTGTTTAAATCTTCACCAGTGATCTGGACAAGGGGATTGAGTGCCCCCTCAGTCAGATTGCAGACAGCACCGAGCTGGGCAGGGGTGTTCATCTGCTTGAGGGAAGAAAGCACTAGAGTGGGATCTGAGCAGGCTGGAGAAAGGGGGGCTCAGGAGAGATCTTGCTGCTTTCTACAATTACTTGAAAGAAGATCACAGCAAGATGGGGGTTGATCTCCCAAGTGACAAGAGGAAATGGCCTCAAGTGTGCCAGGGAAGGGGTAGATATGAAATTAGGAACAATTTCTCCACCAAAAGGATTCTGAGGCCCTGGAACAGGCTGCCCAGGGAAGTGGTTGAGTCACTATCCCTGGAGGTATTTAAGAGACATGTAAATACCTCCAGGGATNCCCAAAACATGCTGGTGAATGGAGTTGCATCCAGCTGGTGACCACTCACCAGTGATGTTCCCCAGGGCTCGGTACTGGGGCCAGTCTGTTTAAATCTTCACCAGTGATCTGGACAAGGGGATTGAGTGCCCCCTCAGTCAGATTGCAGACAGCACCAAGCTGGGCAGGGGTGTTCATCTGCTTGAGGGAAGAAAGCACTAGAGTGGGATCTGAGCAGGCTGGAGAAAGGGGGGCTCAGGAGAGATCTTGCTGCTTTCTACAATTACTTGAAAGAAGATCACAGCAAGATGGGGGTTGATCTCCCAAGTGACAAGAGGAAATGGCCTCAAGTGTGCCAGGGAAGGGGTAGATATGAAATTAGGAACAATTTCTCCACCAAAAGGATTCTGAGGCCCTGGAACAGGCTGCCCAGGGGAGTGGTTGAGTCACTATCCCTGGAGGTATTTAAGAGACATGTAAATGTGGCACCTGGGAGAGGTTTTAGTGGTGGACTTGGCAGTGCTACATTAACAGTTGGACTTGATGATCTCAGAGGTTTTTTCCAACCTAACAGATTCTGTGATCTCAGCTATGAGATGAAGCTTGCCAAGCCATGATTCTCTTGCAGCCAGTGGCTGAGGTGAAGGTGAATGCCCAGGAAAGGCAGGTTTATTGCATGACCCCTGGAGTTTCTGGTTAATGCATCAGGTTGCCTTCTAGCAGGAAGTGTCAGATGATAAGTCCTTCTAGGGGAGGCATTAAGCCTCTCAGGCTTACTTGTGCTGTGGGTTCAGCCCAGGTCAGTATAACAAGTCATCAACAGTGGGCTGAGATTTGGCAGTGGTCTAACAGCTTTGGGCTTAGATGTGTCAGTGCCAGGTCAGAAAAATCAATACAGTATTAAGCAGTGTCTTCATCAGCCCCTGACTTTTGTACCTCCTCCTTTAGCCTTCTGCTGGGCAGTATTGAGGTGGATGAGATGAGTATGTACATACAAACCTGCACTGCCTCAGCCAGCTGGGTTTAAACAGAGGGCTGGAGGCAGTCTGGGTGCTGTCAGGCTGGCCTCTTCTCTGGAAGAAAACCTGCTGGAAAAAAAAAATCCCAACAGGTAATTTCATTATTTCTCCTCTTCTTCTGTAAATATTCAAAATAAGCATTTAAAAGGGAGCAGCTGCAGTGGATGAATCCTGAGTTGTCATTGTCCTTTCAGGAGAGCAGCCTAGTCAGCACTCTAACATTCTTCCCCTCTCTCCAGCCCCCTGCCACCTCTGTGCGCTGCATCCTCATGCTGCCAAGATTCCATAAAGAGCTTACAGACAGGGATGCAGCTGTGCCTGTAATCCCAAATGAACTAGTCAGGTGCTAAAGGACAGAAGATATTACCAGTTGGTAACCAGTTTTTACCAGCAGTTGGACTGATGCAATGTGTTTGTGGGGAGGGATTGTGTTGCCATCACAAGTTTGGGGTCTTGGAGGGAGGAGTGGGCAATGGGATCAGAAGAGGTTGGCTGACTTTTACAGCATCAGACATCAATGCAGCAGCATGGCTTCATCACAGTCCTCATGTTCAGTTCACACTAGTGCCATCAAATGCAGGCAGGTCACTTTGAGGGCCAGGAGCTGTGGATGGAGCCGTGAGGGTCCTGTGTGCATGTCAGAGGGATGAGAGAGCTGGCAAATTCTCCTCATGGCAGGACAAAAGGAAATAGTGTCACATGGGAGGGTGCAGCTGGCTGATGAATTGTTGACCTGCTTTGTAACCGAAGTGTTTGCAGGCAGGTTAGCAGCCACAGAACATATCAAAGAGGTAGCAACTGGGCCTGAGGATGTTTTTGCATTTTTGTTCTGTTTATTTCAAGAGCCATGTGATGTTGTGATGTCCGTTTGCATCAGATGCCTGTACTCCCAGATTGTCCCAGGTCATCAAGTTTCTTCCTGGTCTCAATTCTGGACCAGCAGGGATATGGTGTCTCCTTACCCTCACAGGATAATGGGAGGACGTGTTGTTTGAGAGCTGCAGTGAGTTGGCAGGAAGGACAGGCTGATAGCTTGTGTATTTGCTTTTGCATTTCTATTCCTTCTTAGTCAGCAGGAAAGAAGTAGCTGAAACATCTTAACCTGTTAATTTTTGTAGTACATCCTTTTTCTTTATCATGTGGAGAGATGGGAAGAAGAAAGGGATACAGGAGGGACAGATGGGAAATGAGGACTGCAGTCAGCTTTAGTCTTCTTTAAATAGCAGCTTACCAATGAAGGCAACTCCTGTGGCTCTATTATGTCTCATAAATTTGTTTGTGATTTGAAGCACACAGATCATTTTGAGTGCTGCTTTGTTTATAAAAATTGGAGTAAAGTTAAATCCATGTGAAAGATGCAAAGCCTTTCTTAACCCCAAAATAAAGGGAGAGAGCTCAGAATAGCCTACCCTGCAATGTAGTAATGTACCCTGTAACCCTTGTACTCACTGCTAGTAAAAGTGTTTGACACCCTGGGACTCCTGCTGAAAGCAAACAATTTGTGCTTATGCATTGATGGATGTTGGGAGCATTTGGTATCTCTTTTCCTGTATCCTTTTAAAGCTCCTGTTGTCTTTGTTCTTTGGCTCTTATGTCTCAGGATAAATTCTAGTGGTGAGCTTTTCCAAAAGTGAGAGAGAAGCAGCACTTCAGCTCTCCCTATATCAGCCTCTTTGGCATGCCTAAAATATAGCACCTTATTCAAGGGACATCTGATTAAATTAAAAGATGGCAAGCTTGGAACCAAGCTCCAGATCATTGCTAAGTAAAAGCATGCTGTAAAACTAACTCCCTGTTCCAGCACACCACTGAAAGCAAGACCTCTGCAAGATCCATTTGTGCTTGATGTGTGAGAGCTGACTGAGAAAATCCAGATATTTCAGAACACGTAATATTTCCTGATATTATGCTAAACTCTAGGCTTCAGGTCCTTGGGCAAATCCTATCTACAAGAAACCTGATAAGACTAACACAGAAGATTGATGCTTTTGCATCATTTACCTTCTCTGTAGCATCAGGTAGTGGTCACAAGAAGACCAAACTGTGTGAAGGGCTTGACCTGGGGCAGTAGAGCTGTGCTTTGCCAGGGAGCTGTGTGACTTCCTCCCTTCCTCCCACCTTCCTTCTGCCTGCCAGAGATGTTTACAGGGCGATGAACTGAACTGGAGGTTGTCTGAGCCATGACAAGGTTTAGAGCTTCCTGTTACAGATGAATGAGCAGCTGACAGAGTAAATGGAGATTACAAGGTTGCAACCAGGACCTCAGGTTGGATAATTTGTACATCTCCCCATCAGGGGCAGGTTGGGGTGCCTGGAAAGGCAGGGGGAACCTTTTTTGGAGGTTGAACCTCTTTTTTACTGTCTCTCAGCAGCTCCCTGGGAACCAGAAGCAGCTTCCATGCTGGGGTACCAGGGCATTTCTGAGACAAGCTAAACCCCACCAGCTCAAAAAGCAAACCAAATAGCCTGTTAATTAACAAGGGAAAGCTGAAATAACTGAGTATCAGTGGCTCCATTCGTGGGTCCTGAAAGGTGGCTGTAATGATGTCACACTAGTGAGGACAGTGCAAGGTGGGGAAGAAAGATGGGAAGGGAGATTTAGAGTGGTTGAGAGCAGATATAACCTGGAGTAATGATGTGGGAAACAGAGCCTGCGGATCAGCAAGGGATTACTGCTTTATTAACGTCTGGATTAATGTCCCAGGGCCAGAGACTGCAGAATAGACTGTATTGAATTATTCCTTATCAGTTGGTGCTCACTGACTCGTGTCTGTCCCAGTAAGCTCCCTGGTTGAGGAGGTATTTTCTGTGTTCAGGATGGTGTGCCATAGTAAATAGCTTGGAAAGGGGTGGCTTTTAGGAACAAGAAAACCAACATGGAGATGAGAAATTATAAGAGGACTTGGAGGTGAAAGAATCACACAGCAGTTGTTCTTCCTTGAATTGGAAGGGCTCTCTTATTTCCATATAAAGTCTCTCTAGACATAGCAGAGATCTCCAGTCTTTGATTGCAATAGCTTTTATTCCAGCACCTTTCCATGTTCCTATTTATTCTTCAAAGGTGAATTCAGGCTAGTCAAATCTACTTTGACTACAGGTTTAAAATGTCTGGGGATAATTTGAATCACAGAAAATAGTCACCTTATTGATATATTTGTGAATGAGGAAGAGAAACACACTGTGTAAAGGAAGGAGGGCAAATATACCTGCAGCTGTCCTGTAATTGTATTGTGAGGCTGGAGGAGGCAAAGACAGAGATGAAGGTGGCAGAAAGTGAAATTGCTTCAGCAGGGCCTGCACCTCACTGTGAGCCAGTTCCTCAACAGAGAGGAGTGCTGTGATGAAACACCAGCCCAGGTACCCCATTTACTTCTTGCCACTAGCTGTGCAACATTCTCAGGGAAAAGGACAAGTGACTTGCCTGGGTAACCTCTGGTTGGGAGGAAGGATGAATAATACTTTGTGTTTCTACTGTCTTATGTTTCTGCAGTCTTCTGAGCCTGCTGAAAGTGTAAAGAGGAAAGGGGCTACCTGTAAGAGGAGTTCTGGAAATGCTGTGATAGGCCATTAGAAGTGGAGTGCATTGTAAGATAAAGGAAATTCCCAATGCAGGGCTATTTCCCCTGCTCTGTGAAATAGATTTGGGTTCTGCTGTATCACAGGTGGTGCTACACTAGTGTTTTAAGCCTTTATTTGCAAAGGAAAACCTCTACATGGGAGCCACTTATAACTCAATGCACGTTGAGGTTTGAAATGGCCAATCACCAGAATTAGGGCTTTTCAGCAGAGCTGACTCCCCCAGACATCCATCATCAAAGGTTTCTGAATAAAATGCTGGTCACTTGAATATGTGCAATTTGTTATGATGCAAATACTTGAGAGCTGGGCACTTGAAGGCAGTGAGGAAAATGAAGAGCCACCTAAGAGCAAGGCTTCTGCCTGTAACATGCCTTTTGTGATGGAGAATGCAACAGAAAATTTCTATATGAATAACGTCAATTACCATCGTAGTTTTGGATGAGTGTGGTGGCCTATCAGCAACCTTTGTGCAGATCTCCAAGCTCCAGAAGCTAGAGGGGATCATGTACCTTAACTAACTAATGTGATCCACAGCTGGGAATATAGTCCCACCTTCTCCACACAATCACACTGGCAATATGAGGGACTTCATTCCCATCACGCTATTAACCACAGTATTTGCAGTAAAATAGCCACATCCTGTAGCCTGACTGGCCCCTCTCTGAAACTCTGAGTGCTCCTGGCCCAACAGAAGTGTTAGAAGCAGTTTTGTGCTTGGGCTATGCTTATACTGGCTCTTGAGAAATATTAATCTTCACCAGGCTGCAGTGATTGATGCTGAGCTTTGAGGAGAAATTTGGGGAAATGCAGGTGATTCAGAAATGAATGTTGATCACTCATGGGTATCATCTGGGCCCTCTCTAATGCTAGTAGAGACATTTTGCTGCCAGAGGTACTGTATTTTCATTTAGAGGTAAATCAAAGGCTGGGTCATTAGTGATGTTGTGATATTTTCCCCACGAGCTTGAATGCAATCCTCAATGTTGCTCTGAATTTCACTTAGTGAGAGTGGCATTCTGCTGACTTGACATTTGGTCTGTAATCCATCTAGACCAGTTGCTTTTCATTTTCCTCTCTCTGACTTTGCCATATAGTTTTATTGTCTGTGGTTATACAACTTAGTTCTGAAGTGAAGCCAGCTGTATTTCAGCTAGACGAATGATCCCTATATAATATGCATATATGGCTGCAAACACTTGGAAAAAAGATGCTAAAAACCACAAGTTATTATTTTACCTTTTCCTGGGTTTTGCTTTGTCACATGTTATTTAGTAGCTTTGCTGAGGTTCTGCCTCAGCGCATTGCTGAATGAAGTGTTCTGAACAGTCTTGGGACTGCTGGTGCATTTTATTAATTGCCTTTTACAGGTTGTTTTTTCCATCTGTTTTTAAACTCCTTGTTTCACAGACATAATGAAAAACAAAAGTTTTAAGCTAAAGTTTTACCTACCAAGTCAGAGAGGGAAAGAAAGCTCAGCAAAATATTTGACCAATTTTAGGCTCACTGTTGGGGATGATATCATACCAGAGACTCCTCACAGTGGGGGTTTAGGGTACAGGAATAATAACAACTGAAAAGGACCACAGTGCACGGTGTTCCAGGAAGGACAGAATAAGCCAGTCACCCATCTGGGTCTCTGACAACTTCTCAAAGGAGGGTTTTGTACACTGAGATTTGTTCTGACAGCAGTGTTTTGAAAATGTTTAGGACCCTTGCCATCACATTTCTTTTAAGTCTGATTGCCTTATGTGACACATTCTCAGCTGCTGTAAATTGCTCCCACTTCATCACTCCAGTGACATCTCATTGGTGTACATGGGCAAGGATTATCCTTCTACTTCCAGACATGTTGCCTTGAGATGGGTTGGGGTCTCACCACAAGTCATTATGAGCCTGATGAGAGTGTACTGAAGGGAAGACATAGGCTTATGATAGGTTATGGTGAGGACTGACCCAGTAAGTGGAACTAATTTATTTTGGATTTATTACTAATTCCATTTTCTCTGTATGATTCTTGTCTCAGCACACATTATCTTCTAAGACAGAAAATCTTGTAGCTACTGAGACCTTTGTGCCATCCTTTGTAAGAATTGGGATGATATTGGTTCTGATATACTGGCCAGAACCATTGTAAGGAACTACACTCATCCTGCCAGAATTGCCTTTGTAGCTATATAATATTCATCTCTGCTGCTTGTCATAAGGCTACTCTGCAATACTTACGTGCTGCAGTGTTTTGTCATAACTCAGGTGTAAGACTTTCTCTGTGAAAGACTTTTTGAAATGTCCTTTGGTATCCATTAGTGTGAAATGTGCCATAGAAATGTAAATCATGTCACTGGCTGCCAAGGAGCACCTGGCCTCCAAAGTGTGTCCTGCTGCATTACTGAGCAGGGGAGAGATGAGGCCAGCAGGGCAAGGCAAAAGAGAAACTGGGTTTTTCTTTTCACTTAGAGGACTCCTACTACGAGAATGACATTAAATGCACCCCTGGGACTGGAGAATTTGAAAGCAAGGGCCATAGTGCTGCTCAGCCAGAGGACTTGGAGAATGTACTGTTGCCCTTGCTCATGTGACACAGCACAGGCAGCGCTCTGTCACAGGGTGGGCAGCTTGTTCTCCCTGTGGATAACGATTCCCACAAGCACAGAAATGTTTCACTCTCTTGATGTACAGGCACTGTCTTACAGTTTTAGGATCTGAACTGGAAAGGCTTCCCTTCACTGGTAGCACTAGGGAGTGCAGTGGTGAGGCTCCCAGCCTGGCTTGGTAGAGTGGGCTCAGGCACACTCACTAATCATGGTGGAGTTTTCCTTTGTTATTCCAGCCCAGACCGAGCTCATCTGACTGCACACAAGAGTATCAGTGTGTCTTCCAGTGTGCAATGTAATATTTCCTTCTGTGTCATCAGCTGACCTGCCCAGGTAGATCAGGTATAAACCTCTGACACACCTTACAGTGCCCCTCTCCAAGCCAATGATGAGCCAACACATCTCCTGTGATGATCCAGGAGCAGCTCACCACTAGATGATTGGTGCTATGAAACAACAGAGCACTAGAGTTTAAAAATTGCATGATTCAGTTTCTGATGCAGTTTAGTCATTGCCAGGTTGCAAAGTTCAGACTGGGGCATCTCTTAACCTGTGCCAGAATGCTCTGAGTCATCTCTGCAATAAGTTTAAAAAAGACATTTGATTTTTTTGTAAATTTTATGTTCTCTTCATCCAGGCTGAACTCCAACTTATGATATTCACCCAAGAAATGTTATTACTGAGTGAGCCTTTGTGTTGACAATCTGCATCTTTCCCTAAATGGTATCCTATTCACATCCTTTCACCATATTTTAATTTTTGGCTGGCTTTAGGTCAGGTGGGTAAATTTGCTTCTTATTGCTTCAAGGATTCCAGTGCAGATATAATTTTATCAATATGAAGTGCTACAGTCTACAGCAAGTCTGACCATCACAAGGATCATGCACTGAGGATATTTGCTATGTGGTCCCAGAAAATAAATCCTAATCTTCTAGGGTAGACACAGGCTTCAGGCTGTCCTTAGGCTAATGGAAATATGTTCAAGTCTTGCTAAATGGAGCGTTTTCCAGTGACATTGGGAAAGCAAAGAGTGGAAAGGTACTTTGCCTTTATATCATGTATATCTTGAACCTACCAATGCGTGCATGTCAAACAGGAAATGTGCAGGTCTTTAGGCAAGAATTCTGATTCATTCAGCCTTGCAAATGTCTCCCTAAAGGAGTTTGCTTGGAGCCATATGACCTTGAAAGTGGGAGCTCCTAAAAACGTACTGCCTAACATCTAACAGTTAAATTAATATAGATAGGACAAGTATGGACTACGCTATAAATGAGGATTGTTCACTCCATTAGAACTCAAGCTTATCAGAGAAGGAGCCTTTTCCCTTGGCAAAAGTGTTTTCCACCAATATTAAGCATGTCCATCTTACAAGAAGATGTCACAGCTGAGAGAGGATTTGAAAATATTATTCTTGCTCACATATGTGAAGTGTATTGTATAAAGATTTTGGTGCATCTGCAGTGTTTGCTCATTGATAAAGCTACACAGATTATTTAGCAAAGACTGTTACACTCCTGCTAATACTGTATGTGCTTCTAATATGTCAAGTGCTATTAAACAGCTCTGGTGTTGTCAGAGACCAATTTTTATGAGAGCTGCAATGAGATACTCCTAATCATGTGTAGTATAATCCATCCTTGTCAGGAGAACATATTTTGCCTCTGAAGTAAACATTCCTGCAAAAGTGGAATACTGTCTTATACTTTCTCTCAGCCAGTTGGCCCTTATGACTGCACAACTGCATGTGTACATGTGCATGCAGTGTGGAGAATTGGCAACGCCTATGTGGTAATGATTTTAACTAGCTTTGCATCCAATTTTGAAGCCTTCTAAATCCCCTCAGTAACAAAGTCCATTCTCTTGATTGTTTGTTTGTGTGATATGTGGCCAATAAGCCATGTTTCTGGCAATTGAAAGCTCTTTTGATGAAAGGAAACCCTAATATCAACTGTGCTGTTTGCATTTTGCAAATGCTTCCTTCTCAGGCTCTATCTGAAAAGCGGCTTGGCCTAGAAGTTCAGTTTTGCAAGAATCCTTGATGATATGCTGACATGAAGCATGACTTCAGATCAGCTTAGGAAATGGGGCTCTTTAAGCATTTGCAAGGTCTCTTCAAATTTTTGTAATACCGATTGCAGACCTTAAAGGTACAAGTTTTCAGAGCATCTGGCACTTATCTAACTTTTCTCATCCTCACCTGCTTAGCTTTCCACAGAGCAAACTCTGGACAACAGCAAAGCCTCCCTCAAGACCCTATCCAAAAATTGTTCCTTAGGCTGGTGGTGCTGGGCTATGGAAGAGGGAGTGCTGTTCCCAAATCATAGAAGCCCTGGCTCTTGGTTTACAGAGCTGGCTGTTGTTCAAGCTGAACTCTTGCAGACAGATAATGCCAAATTCCAGAAGCTGAACACTTGGGTCCAAACCCTATGTGTTCTCCTAGCACTGCCTGTGAATCTGGGGAGCTCTTGCTGAGCCCTTCTCCCTTGACAAGGCTCTCTGCCTAAGAAGTAGTGGAGTTTGTAAACAACCTTAGCCTAGTTTTACATTCAGTGGAAAAATTAATGTCTAATTGCAGTTTTCTCTAGATCTCTAAACTGATTTCCTGCACATAATATTTCTGCAAAGTGGATTCAGGAAAATGTTCCTTTTGCTTTAACAATCTCAGAAATAACTTCAACTCTGTACAACAATTCTTCAACAACTGGAACAAGGACCAGCACAAGAGGCTGAAATAGCATGAAAATAATGTTTTTTTTCTATGTGTATTATTAACAGTGTATCTTGTTGATGTTGCTAGATCAAAAAAGCAATGTTATTTTTTAAAAGGAAGGCATACTGCAGGGGGAAAAAAATTCTCCTTTTCCTCTCATGCACCAGCTTCTAGACGGGAATATACTGGAGAAGAAGAACAACATATTCTTCTAAACTGGAGGAGGAGGGCTAGGGGAGTGTAGAGTAAGAAAGTCTGAGGATGTACAGATTATATTCTGTATCTCTTATGCCTCAGATGTTGTCCTTCACAGCATTGCATTGTGTCCCCTGCAGCTGTGCTCTGAGCTGAATCAGAAGCTGCTGAAAACAGCCTGGAGTATTCTTTCTCTTAATAAGAGCTGATGCATATCCAGCCTGCTTTTCTCTTGCTTTCCCTACCTCCCCTTCCAGCAGAAGAGAAAACATGAAATTGAGTGGGTCTTCTTCCCTGCATAATGCCCTGCAGCCTTCCTTGGATCTTGCTGCTTAGCCCACTCACACCAGCACTACAGTTTAGATGCAGGAGCAGTTTTGTGTATGACCTGTGAGCCAGGGCCAGGGACTGCAGATGTCCCCATGTGAAGAAACAAGAGGACATCCCCACTGCAGTGTCTGTGCTCTGCTCCTGGTGGGCTGTGGCCAGTCTGTGACTCCAGCATGGCCACCTCACACCATGTCAATGTGCCCACTGGGACACAGCTGAGATTTCTCTAGGCAGTGGCAGGAAGGCCAGCTGCAGCCCACAGAGCTGTACCCCAGGCAGATTAAACCACAGACAGGAGATACCTGCCACGAGAACACGGAGGCACAGCCGTGTGTCCCAGGAGCTGTCACCTCTGTGGAAGCCAGGCTGCATGGACAGCAGCCATATCCCAGCTGCAGCCCAGAGGAACAGGGAGATGAGCAGCCCTGTGCCCCATCCACACATATCAGTGAAAACAGTGTCCCCTGGGCCAAGGCAGGGAGGCTTTATTCCAGTCTGTAGTGCTGCTGTCCCCTCCTCTGGGGATGGCATATACCCTTAAGTCTTTATATGTGTATTTATCATTTATTTCAACAATCTGGAAAAACGAACAACGTGGCTGGATATATCCAGCGTAGAAATCTAAAGGTTTCTGTCCTTTTTGCAAAGTAAGGACATTGGATTTTTTTTTTTCTTCCCCAGAATGTAGCTAGTGGTGATCTTCCTCGAGTCATCTAATCACAAAGAGATCTTCTGTTTGGCTAGTTATTGAAATTGGCATTTTTCTTTTGCTGCTCACAGGCACTGCACCACAGGAATCAATATAATATCTGATAGTAACAATTGATTTGCTAGCAGTGGCACCCACACTGAGGATTTCAGACCTCCGGAATCAAACACCTGGAGAGAGAGGAGTAAAGTCACTTTAAATTGAGAATTACCACAAGTGTAACTTAATTATACTGTAACTTTTGCACCATCCCAGCAGCACTTTGAGTGGTCCCATACTTGTTGCTTTGGTACTGACAGCTGAGGAGCATAAGCCAGGCACATTCCCAGTGTACACAGGCACAATGTAGGCAGCAGCTGGCTCGAGGTGAACCTGAGCTCAGTGCTGGGCTGCTCCTTCAGCCAAGGAGTTGTACCTGGGTGAGCTGGCAGGGACAGGACAGTCCAACCTCCAAGGAAAGACTGAAAGGGGTTAAGAAAAAGCTTCTTCAGTTGTCTCCTTTTACTGAAACCATACATGAAGGTCCTTAACTCTTATTAATGAATGAATGTCAGTGGCAAGGTCATTAGATTTACAGATGCTGGTTCCTTCCTCCTTTGTCATGGTGGCAGCAGCTTTCTCTGATGAAATGTGCATTACATAGCCTTTCATTAAATTTCTGTGTCTATTCTCAATGGGATTGCAGAAGATCACAGCATTTGCTGGTATACTCCAGGCTTCTTTAAACTGGCAGGGGGAGTCACAGATGAAAATTACTTTCCACCTTTCTTTCAAATGAAAGGTGGAAAGAGCACAAAATAGAGCTAGCATAGATGTCTAAATCAAACTGGGTAATGCTTCTACTGTTTTCAGCACTTCCAATCTGAGATATTCCTAGCATGCTGTTCTTTTGCATATATTGGTACGATGCAACATGGCCTCTTCAGATGAAGAAGCAGGGATTAATGAGCCACACGGAAACACTAATTTGTCTGGGTTAGAGGAGATTAGTTTTGCTTAGACCATTAACGTAATTAATCTTGAGACTAGAAGTGTTCATCTGGTATTGCAGACTCACTGGTTTTTTTTGGTTTTTTTTTCTGAAGTTGTAGCCCAACACTATTAAATGAGAATTTCAAAATATGTTATATTTCAAAATGTGATCTCTGTTCTTTGAAAACATTTAGAAGTTATGTATGTTCTACAGTTAAGTAGAAAAACACATATGCCATTGCTCTAATAATTTGTCCCACTGTAGTGTCTTGAGGGACCCCAAACTGGTCAGTTCCTCTGAGAGTCCCAAATTAAGAGCTGCATTTAATGTTTACTATGTTAAGGACAGAAGTGAAGAAAAACCCCCAAGTAACTTGCAGAGCTGTAATACTTGGTTGGCTCAGTGCCCTTCTGTCCCATCACACTGTCTGGGGAAACATTTACGTCTTTTAACATTTTCACTTTTCCCCATTGCTAAGTCTTTTATCCCTCATACTAAGAAGGAGCTGAAGTCAGACCATGGGAATCATTTGCAGGTATCAGGAGGGACTGCTGTGGATCTTGGAAAGTACTCATGGTGACAAAACTGCTGCCTGTAAGGGACAAAGAGCTAAGGTATACAAGCTTCTTGTCCGGTTGGGAAAAGCCAATTTCCTTGCGTTTTGTGGAGCAATAACTGGCTTGGAGGAAAACTAGGAAAAGAAATAAGTGGGGTTGATGAGAGAGGGTCCGTCTCTACCCTATGAGACTCCTAAGAATGGGGGTGGATTGTACCTGTTTCTGCAGTTTTGTACCTCCAACCATGAAATAGTTTTCTTTCTTACCCTTCTTGAGGTTTGGGGTCAACGCAATACAGTTAGTTCTGCTTGCAACCAGCTTGGCTTTAAAAATTCTGTTTCAAGAGTTCTATGGTTACAAATCTATCTGAAAAGGTATAAAATATTAAGGCACTGCTGTTAAAATGAGTGTGCAGACTGAGTCTGCTATGGGAAAAAGCATTTGCAAAAAATTATATTGGGATATAGCTTATGTTGGTCTTTGATTTAGTTTGAGGGTTTCCAAAATGGCGAGTTGTGCTTTATAACCTTAGAAATGGGGTTTTATTTCCAGCTCTTTGAGAGGAATGGGAGGAGCAGCTTTCCTTCTGACATTTACTTTAATTCATAAAAATTACAGGCATTTGCCAAAATATCCTAAATTGTGGAGGAGGTAGAAATTGGGTCATGGAGGAAGATTAATATTGAGCAAAAATATTTGCCAGTAGTTTTGTATGAGAAGGGGAAAACTGTGTGTGCTGCAGAAGAACCGTCTGGCTGTGGGGTTTCTTTGCACAACCACATCTGGCTTGTTGCTTTAATAGAGAATGAAGAGAGGGGACTAGAATCAGGATAATTATCTTTGTGCTTGTTTGCTCTTGATCTTTTATGCATCATTAGATCCCCATGTCCTGTCCCGTATATGTGCGTTACTTGGATTTATTTCGAGCATCTTTTTGTTCAGGGAGAGGGGAGGCCAAATCCTCATCAGAAATACCTTCCACAGGGGCCATATTTTCTAAATGCCAAAAGCTTTAGGCAGCACACTAGCAGTGGCCTCTGCAGAAACCCTGGAGCTGTTCCTGTCGGTGCAAGGAGGGAGCTCTCACAGGCTCCTTCAGATGGAGTTTTGTGAACTGCAGGGTGGAGTGTGCGATTTGACAGAGGTGGAGCTGCTCCACCAGCTGGTGACAGCTGTGGGATTGAGGGCCTGTCACTGAAGAGCAATGAAAATTCATCTCTTAAGGGTAGCCTGAGGGTATCAGAATAGAGGAAGGACGGTTGGGAGTTAAATGGGAGCTGCTGTCAGCAAAAGTGCCTAGAGATTTAATGAGCGTTTGGTTTCTGTTTCCAAGAGCAGCCATTTACCTACAGAAAATAAAAAAATCCTCAAAAAGTCTAGGCACAATAGTTTCACTTGTCACAGTGTGCCATACTGACCTTGGCACAGTCTCAGGCTTGATGTTGGCCTCACATCCCAGAAGTGCTTACCCACCCCACAGCATACTAAACAGTAGCATACCGAGGTGCAGATTTACAGGCAGAGCAGCTGCTGGCTTCAGGAGTCACATGTGATTTCTTCTCCCTCTCCACTGGTGAGTTTTATTCCTGCACCACTCCTCTGAGCACTGCCTTGCAGCCCAATGACAAGATTACACTGAGGACTAACTGTGCAAGTGGGAACACCACCTTTATATCCCTCCTCTACCTCCTAGGGCCAGCTGGGGGATGTGTTCAGCCTCTCAGCTAATTAATTATGCTGGCTTGAAATAACCCTTCAGTCATTTATTACATTTATTATTTCTTCTTTGGGATGCACGAGCATGTCTAAAACTGGTGCAATTCTCTGTCTGTGAAGGAATGCAATGATGTCTCTTTTAGAAAAGTTTTATGGCTCCTTTTCCCTAGGAGACACGACAGAGTCCTTGTGGACAGTGCTCTGCCCTTGTCACACTGTAACGTGCTGATGGGAGATACCAGTGCATAACAAGGCACTGGTCTGACTCCCTTGAGAAAGCAGATCAGATGCAATCATTTTGTGAGATAATGTTAAGTATTTTTGTCATAATATTATGCTTATTAAAATAGTATTCATACTTTAAATATAAATTAATTTCTTAATTTCAAAAATATTTCAGCTAGATGTGGATTTAAACTGTTACACTGGGCTTTTCCAGCAAGAAATATTGACTTTTTGACTTCGTACTTCCTAGTGCCAGTAATGATACAGGATGTGCCTTTTTTTTCTTTTTTTTTTTTCCTCTTTTTTTTTATGAACAGTCTGTTTGAGACAAAAGCTTCTGTACTTCTATGATAATGGCTTCTCTTTTATTCTTGGTATGTACAGAATTTTCTTGCTGGCAGTAATGTCTCTCTACTGGAATAAAGTGCATCTTTCAGCATCTTCAGAGTGGCCACTCTCCCTAGGATGCTCTGAAATGATTTTCTGCATGCTGCAGAACAGCCATGTGGAGGATGTGAGAATTTATCTGGCAGAGTGCCCTCTCCTCCAGCAGCAGGAGTGCTCTGGGTGCCACTGCCATTCCCCAGTGGTAAATGGTGCTCTGGTGTGGCAAGGAGAAAGCAAGAGGCAGTTCCAGAGCTCAGCTAAAAAAACAAAGGCATTTTTTGTTTTCAGGTCAATCTAAGAACATCTCTCTCACTTTGCCAAACAAAAAACTATCATTTTGAACATTTTCAATCTTTAATGTCTAGAAATAACTGTAAGGTTTGAATTCCCTCAAGAACAGAGGGTTCTGGGGCAAGGAAGGGCTTCTTGTGTCCCTGATGAAGCTGCTCATGCAGAATCAGTAACTGAAGAGGTTTGTGATTGGTAAGCCAGCGCCTCTGCACAGAGTTAAAACCATCTAATGCACACAAATGCACTGCCTGATTTTGAAATGCTCTGTTAAAGGTTATTGTTAATCATTTTCATTATTAGATTTTAGCCTTTACTAAAAAGACCTACTGTTGAAAAATGATGATTTAAATTATAATGATTGCTTAAACCCTGGACAGTCTGAACTGCCTTGAAGCAATTTAGTATATTCAATATAGTACTCACCTGGGGAGACAGTAAGAATTGCCTACAGCACAAAAGGTGATGCTGATAACAGACACTACACTGTGAAGGGCTAATGTTCTTAGCTGAGCTAGCAGAGAATTCTCATCCAGCAAGCTCAAAGAAGCAGATTGGGAGTGGACAGATTTAAGAAATCCATGTAGCATTGTCTGTGTAAACTCCCCTTGCCCTGGAGAAGGATAGAGAGATTTGCCAGATGCCTGCACACTGTTCCAAGAGGAAGGAGCTGGCTTCAGAATTACTTTGCTCACTACAGTGTTTCCAGAGATTGAGAGGCATTGAATGAAATAAGCTAGATGGTCTTCACAGAAGCTTTGCTACTGTGTGGAAAAAGATCCTTGACTTTGGGTTTTGATGGAAATCGTGACTTTTTTGACACTGCCAATCAAGGATTGAGTGAGATGGGTTGTGTGTCTTTCTTTTGCTTGCTAACTGTTTCTCAGAAGGAGGATTCAGGGTGACATAGGAAGCTGGGTTTGAGACAATATTATCTCCTTTTCTGTTTAAACCCCCTGCTTGAGAAGTAGTTTGGTTTGTCTCTGGAGGGCAGGAAGTGGCACCTGCAAGGCAGCAAATGAAAATAATGTCACAGAAAGGGAATGTGTCACAGATGTTGTGTGGGGGATGTTTTAATCATATGAGTCAGGGTGTAGTGTCTCAACATAAAAATGATAATGTATTTTGATGTAATCTGCAAATTGGATTGTGCCAGAAGAACATCTGACCTGACAAACCTGATGATCAGCTCGCCCCATTACTGCTCAGGGACTTTCTCAGATGGAGGTGGTGCTTTTAGATATGATGATACTGATTAGATTATTTCTCACGCATGTGCTCCGTCACTTTTTGCATCTAGGTAAACTTTTGGTGTCCATAACATCCTTTGGCAAGGCGTTCCAGAGATCATCTATGCCTTACTGAAAGGACTACCACTACCACTACCTGGTAAGTTTTGACTACCAGGACTACCATGGGTTTTTTTTAATGTCACTCTTGTTTGCTGTTGTATTCAAGTCATTCCTTACTTCCTATTTTACCTGTGGGGTCTGATGCCTCTCTCTAGGTGTTACATGCCTCTGGGGATAGTTTGGTGTGGGGAGAATGACACATCGGAACACAATGCAATATGCAAAATATGGGCATGACATAATTGTGTACAGGTGCATAACGATGATCCCCTTTGCTCTCTATTCCTTTCCTAATTTGTCATGCCATTAAATTTGCTTTCCAGGCACTGATGAGCAATGAACTCATGTTTTCAAAGTTCTCTTATGATGCTAAGCCCTTGCTTCAAAGGGCTGATTGTCAAAACTACTCACAGCATTTATAAAGTTGTTGGTTTTCCTCATGGGAGGTGCTTTACCTACACTGTACCCCCTCTGTCTTTTTATAAGATTTCTGTTCAGTATTTTGGCAGTTCTTTGTGGTCAATATTTGTCTTTAATAATCTGATTAATTTATGCTTCTCAGAAAAGTCTGTAATTACATGATATGTTTTTTTTCCTAGATCATTTCTGTATATGATGAGTGGGACATATCCTAGTGCAGATTCCAAAAGGACATTTTTTGTGACTCCCTTCTACTACAAAACCCCTTTTTTCCCTTCTCTTTTGCCTGTTACATGATCAGTTGAGGACGGTTATGCCATGGCAGGTTACTCTTTTAAAGAATCTTAGCTGAAGATCTTGTTGAGTTCCTTTGTATTTCTGGAGGAGGAAGATTTGAGATTCCCACAGCAAGTGTCTGCTCCAGCTGTGCCATGCCATGACTGGGGAAAAATTGACTGCCATCAAGTAGTTCTTTGAATAATTTAAGGGAAAATGAAATGAGCAGCAAAATGCAATCACTATAGCAAATTGCATGTAAGTATAATTTGCTAAATCTGGGGTTATTTTCCATTAATAGAACATCAAGAATCAAAAAGAGTTTGTTTTGTTATTCTGGTGCTGGATTACCTTAGAAATGCAATTCACAGGACAGTCCTTCTGATGTACTTAAATGGGGAGAGAAGGTGTCTCATCTGTAAATATTCACTGCTAAACTATTTTAACTAATCAGGATATAGAGTTTACAAGGCTATAATCTTAAGTTTATGCTTATTCTATGCATTCAGAATGAGTTCTGAATTCTCAGATATTAAACTCAAAAGAGTCTTGTTTCCTCACTGATATGATTGGTCTGAAATTTAAAAAAAAAGTTGTTGAATCATGACTGGGGTGATCAGAGGATAAAGCCCGACCTGCTGATAAACCATATGGTACTGTATTATATTCTAATGATGTCACTCCCTTCCCCCTACACACACAGTGACTGTTAAGGACTCATTTCTTACTCCTAAGTGAACTCAAGTGAGTGACCCAAGTCTCTTCTTTGGTCTTCTCCAATGATGCATGCTAAGATCACTTAGATCTTGTTGCGCCATGTGAAATGTGAGACTGGAATAAAACTGCATGACAGACTTCCAGCCAGAGAGGCACTGACCCCATAGGAGGAAAGTAAAATATGCTAAATGAGATGAAAATTAACCATTGCTCCCCATATATTATTCCAACTCCAGTCCTATCAATGGAGAATTTTGTGCAATTCTATGAAAAAGAGAGAGGTGAATGAATACTATTGACTGACATCAGAAAGGGATATTGCAATAAGCCTCTACATGTTCAGAAATTTAGGAGAGTGAATTTTCTAGTTCAGCTAGATAAATTACTTGAAGGCCATCTCCTTGCCTAATAAATGAAATTATGTAAGTCTTGGTAGTTATGGTACAGTTTGACAGGTTGGAAAGGCTTGAAATATATTCAGACTGCTGTATAGTCTAAAGAGCCCAGTTGCCAAAAAGTTACCTACAAGTAGTAACATTGATGAAACAGGCAAGTAAAAGAAAAAAAATTAATATAGTGCAGCAGTGGGACACATCATTCTCCAACATGCCTTGACAATCCATAATGATTCAGGAAACATTGTGTTCAGGTAATAGCTGCAGTTTCTCAAGATAAATCAATTTGGAA
The DNA here is from genome assembly GCA_013400855.1 of Buphagus erythrorhynchus. Taxonomy (NCBI): domain Eukaryota; kingdom Metazoa; phylum Chordata; class Aves; order Passeriformes; family Sturnidae; genus Buphagus; species Buphagus erythrorhynchus. The sequence continues at coordinate 24,295 of VZTT01068652.1, forward strand.
AAATTAAGTGTGGGGTGACATGAAGGCAATAGCAGTTTATCATGCCAGCACTCTTGGTTCTTTCTGAAACAAGGCAGCACAGTTAAAAAGGCTCTTTTTGGTGAATTCTGATGAAGTTGAGAATGATTTAGCACTCCCTGGGATTTTCTTTTATTACTGATTTTTAAAAAATACGGTAAAATAGCTGTATTTAAGATAGATAGCTAAGTTGCCATGGTTTAGACTATCTTATCCTCCTGCTAAATTGTCTGTGTTTACAGAGAATGGAGGCTTTTCGTCTTATAACTTAGTTACAGTCAGGAAGACCCTGATGACTTCATTACATTTGAGCCAGGACAGAACTGTGCAAAATTTATGTCCAGGAGGACAGTGAGGGTTTCTTTGTCATGGGAAAATTGTAAATACAGTTTAGAGGATAGAAATCTCTTAGCAATTTTATTTAACTCTCACTAGCTCAGGGAGAATGGTAAGAAATAAATCAAACACAACTATGAAACAAGAGTGGTAGAATACTCCTGAAAAACACATTCATTTTTATAATTTGAACCCTTTTAAAAAATGCTCTGTAACTATTGAAGTTGATTTTTATTATTCAGTATCAGTATGCCACTGTCAAAATAAGAAAAAATTTTATCCATTTACAGTGGATTAAGATGTTCCCAAACAATAGTTTTTAATAGGATCAGAGGATTGTTTGGTGCTAATAGTTCCTGACCAGCAAAACTGTGAGAAAGCTTTCTTGCAATGGCATTTGCCAAAAAAAAAAAAAAAAAAAA
>VZTT01068654.1:6951-21218 GCA_013400855.1 Buphagus erythrorhynchus
CTTTAATGCTTCTAAGCCTCCCTTCAGTCCACCACTTGATTAACATGGCAGCACTGAACATCACAGCACAGACGGAAAGCAGTTTAGTCTAATTTTAACAGTATTTGCTTTGTACTGCAGTGAAAGCACTACTTCTAACATGAAGTTACTTCACAGAAATCAGACCACAGCAAGTATGTATTGCATCAATCTAAGCCATCTTTAGAATCTAGCATGAAAGTTTTATATATTAATGGTGCATCTGTAAATATAATTTGAATTCCAAGAATTATATTGCCTCATTAATGTTTTAACATTTTATAACTTCCGTATATCAAATACAATATAAAGCTAGATGCCCAAGCATGTGAAGTTATTTTTCTGTTATGCAAGCAACAACTGGGTGCACAATTAATTTCTCAGCATCCCACTAGGCTTCAGTTTTTATTCTTAATAAATCAAATTTGACAGATCCTTCTTGTGCCTCACAAAATGAGAAATGGTTGCAATAACATTGCATTCTGTGTAAATAACTGAGTAAAAATCAATTCAAAACGCAAATATCACAATATACTGATACGTAGTTCTCACAAACAATTATTCTAAAAAAACCTAAACAAGAAACATTCTTCTGTTTTCAGTGAAGTTTGAGAAAAAGGCACTGAAAAACTGGAGGCAGAGCTGGCAGTCTCTACCCAAAGATACTGCTATTACTTTCTGCTTAAACTTGTTCTAGATAAGAATTGAAAGATTTCTCCTAACTGAATTTTGTTCATAAGAAGCATGGCAAGCATCTGGAGTTGGAGATGCAGCACCTGATAACATCTTTTTCCCTCAGTGCCACAGGCAGAGTTCCCATTGCATTCTATTGTTGAAATGAAACCAAAGGAAAGAAAGAAGGGGGTTCATCGCATAGTGGCTAACACTGCTCTACTATGCTAGTTGTTACATTTCATTTAATAAGAAGTGTTAAAGAGTTAGATATTGACCCTTCATAATACTGTTACTAGGAGTCTGGGTACACAATCACAGTAATAAAAGCAGGTTTTCACTCTCTCTGGCATTTAAAAAGAATGCAAGTCAAGTAGAATTCTCATGCATGTAACAAAGTTTAAGGACACACAAAGCATATTTTGAAATTTTTAGGTTACCTCTGCTTCTACATCCACGTTCTGTTTCAAAAGCAACTTCAAAATGTCGACATGGCCATTCTGGCTTGCAGCTTGCATAGCTGTGTGTCCAGCACATTGCCCATTCACCTGGAATGCAAACACTTTCAGGTGAGTTTCAAGACACACACACACATACCTGTGAGGCTGTTTAGCAGTAAAAAACTCAAAGCAACAGCACACATAACATAGAATCAAATTAACAATTTCAAGATTATTTCTTAGTATATATAGATCTCCTAGGTCTCCTCTATTTAATTTCTGTATTAGCTAGACTGAAGAAAAGAGGAAGAAATGGATTTATAAAAAATACTAAGACACTAATGATACTTGGATTAAAAAATTCATCTTTCCTGTAAAGGCAAGGTTTTCGAGAACAAGTCTCAGATTTATACCTGTCCTCTGCTCTATGGTTAACGTAACTTCCTTGCCAAATTTATGGCAACAACAGGAGAGAGTCCGAACAAAAACTCATGTTTCGTAAAATCTTAAGCTAAAAATCAGTGCTCAGAATGGAAGAAGTTCAGAGACTTAAATGCGAGCATTGCTACTGCTGTTGTGAGAAATACTGTAACCTTAAAATATGTTCCCTAAACAAACTCCTATAACTACTAAGCATTTTGTTTTAGACTTTTCAGTATTAGACAAGTTGATAAAAGGAATCTGACAGAGAACAGATTAAATAATCTACCTTGTGAATTAAAAAAAAAAAAATTCACAACAACAGTAAAACATCCTGAAAAAGCTACCCTCCTTCCTTCTATCCCCCATGAAAAAAGAATTTGAAGACCCTTCAGTAATTGTGAACATTTGGTTCTCTGCACCAACTCTGGCAGCCAGAGGTTGAAAATATCTTAGTTCATGGCAGACAAAAGAATACAAAATCTGTCCAGCAAGACATCTCTGTGTTCACACAGCCCACACACATTTCATAGGACAACAAATGGGAGAAGAGACACTGGAACTAACTGTACTACTTCTAAGAAGACACACTCCCAACTAGCAAGGAGTATTCAGAACAGCTGCACTTCCTTTAGTACTAGAGGCCCCACAAAAGAGATACTCCCAAAACAGAACACTCACGTCTACATCTGGCCTCTTTAGCAAGTCTTCCACTTTAGCAACATCTCCATTGGCAGCAGCTTTAACCAATTCTTCATTGAGATCTCCAGATTCTTGGGTTTCAAATAATTTTTTCAATAGCTGGGACAATCTCTCTGTAAATGTTAACCAAAGGACAACTAAGACTACAATTCTAATTACACAAGAACAGGAAAGAAACCTAGCTACATTTGTTGTGTTTCTAAGGCCACGTACATAGTAATACACAAACTACCATAAAATAGCAGCTGTAAAATTACTGAGTTTGAAATAAGAGCTGCAGCCCAGAACCCTTTAGACAGTGGAAACTGCCACATTAGACACTTCAGAACAAAGATGGTTGAGTCACAAATAGCTTTTCTTCCACAAAATACGAAAAGTTAGGACAAGGTAAAAACATGAACTTATGTATTGCTATAACAGACTTTCTAATAACAAGTATAGCCTGTCTTCTGTGATTTGAAACACTAAGTTGTACTACTCTTCTAGACAGTTTTATGGCCACTATACTTGGTTCTTTATTGAAAAAACTCACCGTATCTATGCCTCCTTAGGAAAAAAAAATCTAGAAAACTGTGTAAAAAGTTTTTTTGGCATTAAAGCAAATATGTGAAGAGGAAAGAATAACTAGCTATGACTAAAAAAAGGAAAAATTCTAGTTTGAATTGATCTGTGAAACTGCCAACAGAATACAAAACACGCTGGACAGTCTTTCTGCTTGGTTATTGTATGAATGACAGCATGTTCAACAAAACTGAAGCGTGATTACATAGACACCAAAAAATTCCACTATAATTAGTCACAGGATGTCTCACTAATTTTAAGACAGAAATTCTAAAGAAATAAATATCCTGAGTTACAATAAATAACCACCTGCAATAGATCCCTCACGTGTGCCTGCTATCTTAAACCAGTCATTAAACAAGGAGGCTGCTTGTTACTGCCAGTGACACTCTCTTCATGCTTTAGTCCCTATTTCAATCTCATGTCCCTTCCAACCATTTTGAAGTCCTTAGAGTGGACCTCCAAAGACACACCTGCACTGTGACCAAACAGAAGGACCTGATCATATAATATCTCCATATTGACTGCAAGCTTTTTTTCGTACCTTTCTCAAGTACAACTTCAATTACCTAAACTCCAAGTCCATTATTAATCTTGCATACAAACAATGTATTAGCCCCTAGTAACACTTTTTTAAATTAACACAATTACTTACCATAAATATATTACTGGTTATTTTTCAAACTTACCACCAGATGCATTACTTATAGCAGATCCTGCTGATGCCACCTTCGAGACAGCTGCTGGATTATAGGTCCAAGATGTCCCACAAACCTCTACCTTTAAGTCACTGTCTGAATAGATCTGCTGAACCCGACCAACTTTACCTAAAGTCTGAATTAAAGAAAACATCAAAGGCAAATAAAGATTTCATTGAAGGCAAAATTCAGATTTCTAAATATTTTATTTTTAATATTATATATATTTTATGAAGTCTATTGTTTAACAGCACAATCACTACTACCTTTAGATAAGTTTCATCAGGCTAAGAAGATTGCTACATCTGAGCAAGTATTACATTACATTTGATGAAAACTTACTTAGAAGTAAATCTCTTTTAGACTCCTGCAGCCTCCAGGAGGGGGTATTGGTATAATTATTGGTATATTATCAGCAATAACTAGAAATACTGTACCAGCTTTGCCATTCTACGAATGCAAACACACAGCTACTCACTGGAAGCATTGCCTCAGCCCACTCTCCGTGACCTCTCTGGAGAAGCTTGATCCGCTCCAGGTCATAGCATACTTGAACAAGGTCACCCACTTGGAATTGAGAGGTACCTCCTTCTGCACCTTGTGCAGCATCTCCACTTCGGACAACGTTGGCCTTGGTGAGAACAGCTGGATTAAATGTCCACCTAAACAATGAATCATTTAAAGTACATATGAAACATACAAAGCGAAATATATGTTTAAAAATTATCTGTTGAGTAAGTTTCTGCTTGTATGCCTACAAACTTTTGGCAACTGGATACTATGGATACCATGTTTGCTGTTTTCCATTTTTTGTCCTTAAACTTGCCTGTGGCTCATTAATTCATTAATTGTGGCTCATTAATTAATTTCAAGGATAATCCTCAGAGATATACATTTGTAAAGGCAATTAAGAAATAACCTGCCTAAGGGGAAGCAAGCTGACAGCAATGATAGTACCTATAGAGTTGCTTTATTTTTCCAGGGATAGGAAATAACTGGTTGAAAAGCAGCAGATCCAAGTTGTCTCACAAGGACTGAACTGTCAGGAAACAGCATGGGAAGAACACAGAATTTTGGCCCCTCCCCCCAGGCCAAAAGATGCAATAATAACTTATAACAATCCTTTTCAATTAAATGGATCATGCCAAGGTGACTCTAGTTTAGACAAGATCCCTCTGAAGCTTGTCACCAGTCGTCTTAAACTATTCTCCTGAAAACCCACAACAAATTGCTATTACCTTGCCTCTTGAAACCAAGGGATAGATAGTTTTTAATTAAAAGGAAGTTACTGCTTAAAACACTATATTTTGTAAATAAGATAGTCTAGAACTTAATTTCTTTTTTTGGACTCAAATTTTACCCACCAAGTGAGAGAGGCAGCAAAATTCCTTTTCCCACTTAAGCATCCTCAGAGTTAAGTCCTCATTACACATCTAGAAGAAAACCTTAACAGATACAAAAGGAGTAAAGAAAGCTTCTGGCTCCAAATAATCACAAGCACCGAAGGCACGGGATGTTTGTGAGAAGCAATGATGAAGGCTACAGAACAAACCTGTTGCCACTTGGATATTGTACTACAATGTCATGGTCCTCATCGATGCCACAAACCGTTCCGGTTGTTGTTAAAGTTTCAAACATGCCATCAGTCCATCCTCCATGACCATGTTGCAAAGACTGCACAATTTCCAAGTCAAGGTCAATGTTTACAAGGTCACCTATTTGCAGCCCACCAGGATTTCTGTTACCATTTTGCTCACCTGAAAGGGAGCAAAAAGAAAGAAAAAAAAATTTTATATCACCTACTAATTTTCCAAGCAATTTAAATAATGGAAGTTAATTTCTGAGACTCATAGAATTGTTAAGGTTGGAAAAGACCTTTGAGATTTTCAAGTCCAACCCAGCACCACCATCATGTTCATCGCTGAACCCTGTTCCAAGTACCCTATCTACATGTTTTCAACACTTCCAGGGATGGTGACTCCATACCAACGTCTTTGCAACTGTAGCGGCCAACAGATAAAAAAACTTTGGAACTTCTGGCAACAGAATTGTGTGTTTCTTCTTGAGTTTTCAAGGCAAATAGCAGTGACACTGGCAAATGCTAAATACTTGTGACAAGTTCCACCATGGACTCTAACGTGGATCTTAAAAACTATCATATGGTGTTAGACATCTGGACACAAAAGCCCTGGTGTCAATAAAACAACAGTGCTTTTGTGCAAGGAGTTAGATTTATTAGATCTCTTAATATTTAAGCCAGTTCTGTAAATATGAACAGCTATGTTTGGCTTATCAGAAATATAGTCCACAGGACACACAACACAATTTATAACTTAATGAACACTGAAAAGCTCCCTTGCCATCCCCTTGGCACAATGATACCAAATATAATTTAGAAAAGCATGATAATTTATCATTAGTGCATAGAAATGTCACTCTTTACATTTCACTAGTAAGGACAGCCCTTTTGGATGACATTTAAAAAGGAAAGGGAAATCCAGAGTAAGTATAGTTAATACAAATCAACATAAACTTATTTCACCTTCAACTTACCTAACACAGGACAATGGTCTCTGTAGAAAGAGCCTCCTTTTGCATCTTGAACACATTTCAGGTCAGACTACGGAGAGAGATTGAGACAACTTTAGTCCTCAGTGACCAAGTCTCCAGCTCAGAACTGAAATATTTAATTAAGAAAGGCTGAAAACTATGTGTACAATTAACATGTCCCATGATGCACGCAATCTCAAATACTTTCCAATCTATCAGCCTTAACATTCTCAAGACTTTAATAACCTTTACAAATATAAGAGGCTATAAAGGGTGAGAAATTTTTAGTTCAAAGATGGAATAAACACAAAGCATCTTTGCATTGTTCTATTAAGTTATTTTTCCTTTTAAAAAAGAATTCTGTGAACACAAGCAAGGAAGCATCATTTAATGCCTGCCAGTGCTGCCCACTCTTCTCAACATTTTTTGACAGATTCATGTTTAACTTGAAGAAAACATGTCATTCAGATTCTACAAATGAAAACTTTTCAATTAAGAATACGCAGAAGGGTATTACTTCAAAAGAGTCAACAAAATACTACACTGAGCTAAACATGTTCTTTTTAAAGAGGAAAGTTCTAAAGCTCATCCTTCATAAAACTGTTTCATATTATGAGAAAGAAATTTCAAGTGTGGTTACCAACTCCTATTCACAAAGCCAGAGGATTTTCTATAATTCTCCTTTCCTTTAGGTTTTTTTTTCCTGTGTAATGCTTAATTCCAAATAGCTATCATCTGCTATTGTTCCTTATGAAACAATTCTCACTAAACAAAGGGAATTTTTATATGCCAAGTAAGTTGGGAATGAGATCAGAAACTGCAAAATGTATCAGAATATTCTATGGCATGGGGGAGAAAGTAGGGGACAGGTGGTGGTAATGATATCATTAACACAACTAAACAAATACTTGAACAATTCTTTTACCCATGCCCGAGATTTATTGACAGACTGTCCTCCTGCAAAAGGATTAAAATGAAAACTCTGAACTCTTCCAAATCATCAAGGCTCTGATGAGCACAATACCACCCTTGGCAACTGGTAAGCAGTCAGAAACAATACAAAATTCAGTCTATGTCCTGATCTACGAAGAATGTACTGCCACTTTGGAAAAATGATGAAGACAGCCAGAGGAAAACAATGAGATTTGAGAGGCTCCTCAAATCCCCTGAGGAACCAGAGACAGAGCTTGCTCAGCTCGGCAGCAGAAGGCCTGCGACAGGATGCTGCCACCCGGTGGGCAGGTGCTGGGTTTAGCTCGCTGCAGACAAAGGGGCTGCACGGACCATCCCAGATGGCAAACTCATTCATCCCCCGGAACGAGGGATGATTGAATGTGCCCGGGAGCACTGGGTCTCACCCACTGAATACCAGCCCTCCGTGTCAGGCAACAACCAGCTGTCTGTGAAGGAGACAAGGAGGGGTGCACATGCAAGAGCTGCTGTCACATTCTTCAGAACACCAAGAATAGAGCACATGAGAGTCCAAAAGCTCTCCTCCCTGCCAGGCAAAATCACAGTGAAAGACTGCTTGCGCTACAAGAAGTGTTAATGCACCAAGCAGACTGATGGCCAAAACCTAGCAGAAGAAATAAAATATTCATTAAAAGGCTAATTACTGTTTTGCAGCTGATATTACTAGGAAGCCTGTTATGGTATCCTAAATTTTATAGGAAAAAAACCCAAACTCAGAAACCTGCATTTGTATTTTACCCTGTCTGTACTGTGCCCTGCACACAGTTTATTTCTGGAGTATAATGATATGCTCAGTTGAAAAACTAAGTGGTAGCTTGGTGTCCAACCTCAGCTTCACAACTGTCTTCCTTTCTCTTACATGATGTAGTCAATGTTATATTGCTAAAGAATAAAACAAGAGTCTGATCTAACTATTGCAGAAAAGCAAGGGAACATGGCTTTTTTATTTCTTCTTTCCCAGAAGCCTTCAACAAAATAATGGAGGACCCAAAACACACAGAAAGATTAGACACTGACAGATATTCAGGTAATACAAAACAAACTTATATACTGTATATAAGCACTGTGCCCTTGGCAACTTGGCAAACAGCACTACTAAGAAAAGTACTATCAATATGATAAAGGCCAGCAAATATCTTAAAATATAACTAAACTCGAGATTCTGGAGTTTTAAGGCAGAAAACTGTACTTAGTTGTATTTCAGTGCCACAAAAGCTGGGTAACTACAATTATCCTTCTAGCACTGGGCTATTACACTTCTCAGAAAAGGAAAACAAGCTTTCTCCTGCTCGAGTAATTTAAGTACAAAATCATGATAGTAAGCTCCCGGTAATCCTACTCTGAGGACTGCATGGCAGGAGGCCTCCCTAATGCACATGGAGCAAAACCACATGTAAATGGTGCCTGGATGCATCAGGCTTTGCACCTCAGAGAACCCCACTGGGATTTCTAAAAGTTATGAAACACCCTGAGACTTCAAAATCAATCAAAATAGCAGATTGTTCGGAGAAGTGCAAGTGTAAAAGGGGAAGTACCAAAACAAGGGATGTTAGAACACAAGTTTCAGACTCACAGTGACACCATCAGGAAAAGCAGTAACAACTGTGAGGCTGGGTGTAATGTAAATACATGGCAGAGATGAACAAATCAACTTTTCTACAATGACTTGATGGGAGAAATCGTTTAATAAACCCCAAGTAGGATTCTTTCAGGAATAATAAGCTATAGATTTTGTAGAATTTGTGTACAATTAGAGATAGAAAGCCCAGTTAAGCAGGCAATCAATGACAACTCAAGGAAAAGCATGGGAATCAGACGTTGCACAGCACAACTTGCAGGTCAGTAGTAACAGCTGATGCACATGAGCAATAGGTAGTAATGGTTTTTGCCTACAATGGAGAACTTTGGTCTTCCAGCATCCACACTTTAACTTCCTAAAAATCTGCATTCCAGCAGTTGTGACTATATTACATAGAGATCATGACTTGCCCAGTCAAATGGGAATACAGTAAATATAACACTTTACTTTCACATACCATCCAATTATACCAATGGAAACAAACAGCAGCAATTTCATCTTCATAAAACTTCAGAGAATGAGAAAATTAGCAAGGTCAGCAGCGCTGGCAGATGGTATAAAAGCATCATTATCCCTGACCTTGAGGAGGAAAACAAAGCTGAAGGAGCAGCTGACTACAGAAATAACTATTAAGTTATTCCAATCAATATGGAATGCCATCCATCAAATCCAGGGAGGGAGGATCTACAGACTTGACAAGAAAACCAGGCTGCTGAGAAAAAGAGAAGGTTTGATCCAGATGCACTGATACAGCATCTAACATCAGCAGCAAATATCAGGGGAAAAATTAATACTCATCTTACAGATACATGAGCAGGAATAGTGCCACAGCTGCAGTTGTTCAAGGTAGCAATGAATACACACAGTAAAGGTCACTTTAAGCCTTTAAACTCACAACAGCTTTTGGCAAGGAAATCAGCCCTTCAGAGACAAATGGAAAATGTTTAGGGCATGATGCTTTTTCACTAGATTAAGGCAACAAGACACTGGATAAATCCATAAGTTTTAGCTAAAGGTTTATAAGAAATGCCATAGTTCAAATCTCATGAACTCAAATCCTTCTCAGTTTCAAGAAGCTGGGAAAGGTGAAGTAATAAGTGGAGAAAGTAGAAGATGGTAGAGAAAGTGACTGAAGTGACAAAGAGGTGTGAGGCACAGAAACAATAAGTTTCTTACAGAGGAAACCAGATCTCATGCAAATCCTGAGTGAATGGTTTGTAACCTCACTATTCATTATAGGCACTTATAAAAGCTTTTCATGAGTAACTTTAAAAGGAAGATCCAGTCTTCCTAGTCAGTTAATACTATAAATAAAATTGATCAGTAGATTGAATTAAAATAAAATGATCAGTAGATAAATTTCTGCTTAAGGGAAATATTTTTCTTCGCAACACAGAAAGATGAAAAACTTGACTTGGTTGAGACTACCAATGAGAAGTGTGACTACATCAAAAAGAAGCAAAACAAAGTCTGTTGACCAATGCAAATAAATGCACAAGGTAAACATAAATATCTTCTTCCTCCCTGGATTCAAAAACAACTGATTTTCTTACTGACATCTAACTTATACCACAGGTAATGTATAAAAAAAACACTTGCTGCTTGCATAAAAGTGGCCAAAAATTCTTGATTTTGTTTTTTAAAAACGATTATGGTCAGCACCTAGAAGAAACAGAAAGACCGTAAACTAAGAAAATATTCTTGTTGCTTCTTCCTCAATATCTCATTTTCACTGTTGTGGTGACAAGATAAATGACCAGAGAACTGAAGATTTGCCTGACACTACAGATCTGACAGTTTTAACTACAGTGGAAGGTGTTTTTCTTTATAACACTCACATACAATGTCTAGTATACCAAGATATTTATCTTGCTTTTATTTTAAAAAAGAAAGTGGTAACAAGCAATTCTTAAAATCCTCTGAAGCAATTTTAAAGAATAACTTCATGGGTAATCCAAATAAAAGTTGATGAACAGACATTAATTACCCATCACCTAGAGGCAGGCAATCTCAACTTCCCTTACACACTCGCTATTTGGAATTTGTGGAAAAAAGTACAACAACACAGATGGATTACAGATCACTGTGACATTGATGGATGATAACTACAGATACTTCTTTCAGAGGCTACGCAGATGAAAGCACAATCCTCTATAATAAAAAACAAGGAGAGGCTAATCATAGCCACAAAAGGCAAGTAGAGCAAAGAAATTCTGAAAGAACAGATTTCTAAATAATGACATTGATTTTGGACACTCCTGTGGATGGAACTATTTTCCACTGAAAACCAAGGGAAGTCGCCAGCTTTACATCCTCAGCTCATGTGATATGAAGAAATAAAAATCTAGACACAAGCCCCAAAAGCAAAATCACAATCTTCTCATTAACTTTTTAACTCCATATGACTTCTCTTTATTGCAAAAGGATATGTTCACACATTTCTAAAGCAGGTTATGTGGTTAACAGCTCAGTTTGGCTCAGGACCCTGAATACATACATGTAAGAAATGTGAGTAGTGTAACAAATCATATAAGCCAACAGTAGTTCATTCTTACTAGGATGTAGCAAACATTTTATCTGACCTAACAGCACCATAAACACAGATTTAAATTCGGGAATTTGTGGTCTGCGGCAACAGAAACTCTGAGATTTAAATATCAGACTTCACCAAAAAAAAAAAAAAAAAATTAAAAAACCAAGAGGCAAGATGCACTTCTCAGCCACTTCATATGTAAACAAGCAAACACAAATAAAACCTCCAAGTATCTGACCAGAAATAAATGCACGTTTTCAGCCAGCACCTGCTGCCCCACCAGCCAAACCTCATCTCTCCAAAGCTGGCAGGCCAGACAGATTAATTTTGAGGACCAGATGCAGCCTATCAGCTATCAAACAAGAACACTGACTTACAATAATGAGCTGTGCTTCTTTAATCAGCTCCATTAGCATGAGTCAAGTATAATCCATTTGCAAGCCAGGGTCTCTTCCCAGCTGTATTTACATGGGTACACACTCTTGAGTATTGTTGATTCCACATTCTCTGGACCTTTTAAACCAATTTCCTAGTACCAAACAAGTTTTCCCCAACTTTATGTGAACTTTCGACAGTCTCAGCTTTACATAACAGCACATAAATGGTGGTAAACAATAATAAGGAATTGTACACTTAACAAATTATTAATCACATATAAAATTAAGCATTACATTCAAGTGACTCTCATAGATATCCAAGAATCCATTCAGTCTGAAGTGAAAATTGCATTTGATGAAAACACCAAAGATAAAATTAATGTAGGAATGGATTACAATCAGATAAGCACTACTTACATAACCTCAGATTACTCTTTCTGTACATCCACATGTACATTCTGTTTTCTCTATTATCCTAAATACAACGCCTTTATACTTAGTCTCACACATAATTTAACAGGCTTTTTTTTTTTTTTTATTGACCAAATATTTCTATTTCTACAAAACTTGTGTGAAGGGTCACTGTCACTCCTTCAAATTTACAGTTGCAGTACTTCATAGAGTGTTCTAGAAATATTTAGCACTTCCAGAGGTGACAAAAGTTTGGAAATAAAATGCAATTTATTTTAAAATAATGTGTTTTTTTTATTAAGGGAATAGCTATTTCAAAACAGAATATAACTTGTCTAAAATATACTTTTTTTCCTGAGTTCAGAAGGAATCTTCAATGGTCCCATTGTACTTCTACTGTGTAGTCCAAAAATTTTAACATAGCAACTGAAGTCATAAGAAACACAACAACAAAAAAAACAGTTGATCTGTATCTCATTCTATCTAGATTTTGTAACCATTACTTTTCCATGTATCACAAGAGGGAAGATATTGATTTATATATACTACAAAATACAACATACATTCATTTTTTGTCAGTATATAAGAAATTTTCTTTAAAACTAGGGGACACCATGAAGCACATAATTTAATACTGACTCACATTTTACCCCTAGGATCTTAATGAATCAGAAAAGCTGACCTGCACTAAGTTAGTTTACTCTTTTTAAATGTAACACTAAATATGTATTTACAGCAAAAGTGGTTTTTATTTTCATTTTAAGTATAAAAATAAACTTCAAGTGAGGCTATAAGGTCAAAGAGTTTACATTCAAAAAAGTAACTGGTCATTGTTTAACATTTTATTACTGTTACACATCTGACAAGATGACACTTCATTGTTAAATTAACATGGTTTTCCTCTGCACAATCTAACAAAAATCATGCAGAGAAAATGCTAATTAAGATGTTTTAAGTAGTTGATAATCAAAGTAACCTTTCCTTGACCCACATTAGGATAAGAAAACCCAGCAACAGAAGGCACTTAGGCTAGTCTGACCCATTTTCTCTCTAAAGCTGAAGAAGTCACTGGAGAAGCTTCAAAAGGAAACAGTAAAACTTAGCACTAAAGCAAATTAAGGTCGTAATTTAATTCAACACCTTTCCATTTGCAAAAAGAAAATTGCTCTCAATAGCATTGCAAGTGTTGACAGTAATTTAGAAACTGCGAATCTTGCAATAATCACAGCAAAATTTGAAGTCAACTGAAGAGTTCAGGAGTTGAAGAACAGGGTTTTTTAAAAAGTTTGTAACTACGCTTGCCGGTCTTTCCTGAATTTTAATTTAAACACAACAGTAGCACAGAAAGATAGATGTGTGTGATGCAAACATTTACTATGGCAGAAAGCAGCTCTTAACTTGCAGTTATTCACATTCAATAAATTCCCAGATCAGACTTTCTTACTAATACATATGCATGACCCTTACAGCTGGATTCACAATGACCTGACTACCAGCATGCAAACTGACAAAGCATATTACAAAAGCAGGACCATAAAGCACAAGTTATTCTTACAGCCCTTCCCCCATCATGCATTTTACCCTTTGTATTCTTCTATACTTACCATGCCCTCAAAGCCAACTCTGTAAAGGTTTTTAGCACCATTGTCCCAAAGAACATATGCTGCGCTATGTGGACTCGACGCACTCCAATCTTGGATTTCAGTTACCTATCCAGTCGTGAAAATAAGAAAATGGTTTCTAGAGCAAAGACTCAGAAGCACAATTTAGACTTCAAAATTTACTCATCTCTTCAAAATAATTAATGATATTACAGTTTTTCTAAACCTGGTAAAATTTGTTCTGAAGCGGTTTTCTGCTTGATGCGAGTGTTCCCTAGGTGTGTTAAGACAGCAGTCTGAATATATGCTTTATAGGCCTATTTTTTTGTATATTTGGAAGTTATCTAACTACACAAGCAGAGAACAAAATCTGAACTACTTTGATATGTTCTTACCAGAAGCAGCATTTAACTAAGAAAAACAGGATGAAANGCTGTGCACTGCATTAAGAGATGAAAGTTTTATTTCCAGAGCCAGTATGTTAAACAGCAGTACAAAAGGAGAGTGAAAATGTCTTTCCCAGACACTTCTGAAATCAGAAGGCCATGCACCAAATTCTGAAAACACTTCCATTATTTAAAAAAAGAAAAAAAATCAGTTCCCAGAATTTGCTTTCACTCTTATTTATGTTTATATTTATTTAAACAGTGTTTCTGCTATCTACTACATATCTTTCCTCATTTAAAAATATTTATATGCATTTATATATATTTTCAGATGTATTGGCAAACAA
>VZTT01068654.1:35151-46748 GCA_013400855.1 Buphagus erythrorhynchus
GAGCGCCCCCTGCGGAGCCGCGGCGGGCACTGCCCCGCTCGCCCGGCCCCGGCCCGGCCCCGGCCCGGCCCCGGGGCTGTGCCCGAGGGAAGGGCAGGGAGCAGAGGAGCGAGCCGGGGTTCATCCCTGCCTGAGCCTTCTCCAGATCGCCAGCCCGGCCATTCCTTCTGGAATCGCGGCGTCCCTCCGCCGAGGGCTGTGTCGCCGCCCCGCCCGGCCCTGAGGCGATGATGTGGTGGCAGCGGCGGGAGCCGCTCCCCCGGCCGGGCTCCTCGAACCGCCCGCCTCCTTCTCCATCCGCAAGTTGCTCCTATCGCCTAGGCTTCAGTGGCAGAGGGATTATCAATTCAATTGTATCAACTAAGTCATGAGCGATCTACCTTAGGTAAACCATAGAATATTATTGAATGGTTTGGGTTGGAAGGGTCCTTGATGATCATCTGGTTCCAGCCCCCCTGCCATGGGCAGGGACACCTTCCAATAAACCAGGTTGCTCAAGTCCCCATTTAGCGCAACCTTGAACTATTCCAAGAATGGGGCATTTTATGAATCTACAGTTCTATGATTCTAAACCTGTGTAGTGGTTTCCTCATTTTTTATTTACTTTTGTGTCTTTATGTCCCATTTTCTTTTCAAACTGTGGATGTGTGGCTTGCATACTACTGAGGTGAGGTTGGTGAGGCCGTATTTTTGTACCCTGAACCCCTGCTAAGGGGTGTTCCGGTGCTCCAGTCTGCCAAAAGGAGGAATCAGTATCTCCACCTGCCCTTCTCACCTTGGAGGATCCTTCACAGGGGATGTACTGCTCAAACTTTGAGCCAATACACGCAATGCAATTCTTCATAAACTTCCTTTTTGTTAGCACACTTATGAAACTCAAGGATTTCCTTTATCTTCACACATCCTTGCTAATCTTTCATAGAATATGATTCTTCATTTCAAAAATGGTCCTCCATTGCTTTTGTCTCTCCTTTTTTTGTGTCACGTTTTAAAAGCATCTATCCTAAAGGACAGACAAGTCTGAAACAGACAAAAGAAAACCATTTCTTAGTCAACAGGGATATAGCTGAAAAAAGGCAGCCGAGTTACCTTATGTTCTGGGCATTTTTACTGTTTCTGTGCTTTCTT
This sequence comes from Buphagus erythrorhynchus, assembly GCA_013400855.1. Taxonomy (NCBI): domain Eukaryota; kingdom Metazoa; phylum Chordata; class Aves; order Passeriformes; family Sturnidae; genus Buphagus; species Buphagus erythrorhynchus. The sequence continues at coordinate 36,280 of VZTT01068654.1, forward strand.
CAACCTTTGTGATTATTAATACAGCTAGAAGAGTCTATGAGGCCATCTCCTGATTTCTTTGGTGTCGTTTTTCACAAAGGTATAACACAGCAGAATAATATGAACGTGTAATCACCAGGCCACCACATTCCTCACATAATTTATTCCTTCCTAACCCCTAACCCCTGCTAAGGCTCTTCGAATGTTACCTCAAACATGAAAATATTGTGTCCTGACAAGGGGCAATCCCAAGCAGTGTCTGATATCTGCTCCTGCAGTGGAAACCTCAAAGCCCAACAGGTACCACACAGTTGCCAGGCAGTGTGGGTTTTATGGCAGATGCTTCTCCTTAAAAGCTACCCACAGCTTCTACTAGCTTATTACATTGGAACATGGCAGAATTTCATAGAAGTTCTGGAGGTTTCTTGGTATATCAAAGGATCTAGCTGGGCCCTTGTGGGAATAATTTGCTCATCTGCCTCATTCTACTCTTTAATGCTTTGATAGTTATGGACAAGTAGAAGGTTCACACTTGCCTAAGGATAACCCAGAGCATGTTTTTCTATTACTCTCTCGTACATTTAGATTAAAAAGGCTTTTTGTAATCAGGAAAGGTATGCCAGAAATAACTAATAAAGTCTGAGATCAGAATTAGTTCTCCTGGAGAGAATCTGAGAAGTTCATCCCTTACATTAATTTTTCCACAAAGGCTATATCCTAAATTACAGACCTTAAGAGAGTCTGCTGCTTCTGCAGTTCAGCAGCAATGCAAGTGGGTTAGATATTATCCTGGAGCTTCTTCTCTCCCAATAATCCTTCTGACGATTCATGCTCTGTCTATAATAATAACCCTTTCCTCTCCTTCTACTCACCTGCTTTCTCTATCAGATGATTTACTTGCAAAAACCAGAATCTCTAAAGATGCCTGGATCATTTCAGAGGGGTCTTAGACAACAAGAACATAAATAATAACTGGAACCCAGTATCTCTTGGACTGAATGTGACTGCTCCCTCAATAGCTGACAGAGAATTCTTTACCAGCTCAAAATACAGAGACTTGTACAACTTTATTTGTGTGGTAGAAAATAAAGGCTGGATAGACTGGTCTGATATATTCACTTGCCAATGACTACATGACTAATTTCTGCACTCTAATTTCTACTTCTATATGGCCACAAAGTTGTGGAAGGTGCAAAATTGTCATTGGCTACATGATTTGGTTTTCCAAATCCCAGATACTTTATTGTATTATCTCTTTGAATCATACATTATATTCTATATTCTGTGCATCTGTTTAACTGACTAATAAGAAAAAAAAGATATTTAGCTCTTGAATATTTTATTGGAATTAGGCTTCAAAATAAGCAGTAAATACTGTTTTCAGATGGAGATTTCAAAAGTAGTATCAGGGCATAGAAAAAGAGTATAGCTGTGGGGAAAGATTTTCAAGTTATGTTGGACAGTTAGCGGTCCTTTCTTGACATTTTTCTCGTATCAGCCACAAGAATATACAACAGCATTAGTGCTAGAATAATAAGCAAGAGAATCTAATTCTGAGTAAAGACCGGAAGACTATTGGAGACTCACAGAAGGGTGTAGACAAAGGAATCAGAATGTAATAGCAAAAGGAAAAAGAGAGCTTTGAGTTTTGAAAAGAAGCTGAACTAAGATTAGAAATAAAACAAGCAAAAGTATAAACAAGATAGAGATTCCATAGGAAGTTGGATCCAATTAACATATTGTGACAAGAAAAGTGACAGATACCGTATTTTCAGATATGTGTCAGCACTTTCTTTAGAAACTGGGAAACTAGCCACAGTAACACCTTAAGGAAAGAACTCATATTCATTTTTCAGCTGAAAAACCCTTTGTTGACTTAAGGCCTTTTGTGAGGCAGAATGAGTTAGCTCCTTGGCTGGCTGGTTGTACACAGAATAAATTCATGAGGATTTGCAGTTGTCTCTAACAAGTCTCTAGTCCCTCAATAGCACTATTGTCTTCTGATATATGCTAAGAGCTTCTCGTATCTCCTAAACTTGCATTTGCCCCTAATTCACAGAACAGCCATTTTACAGGAGGAGAGAAGAGAGAGAGAAGAGAAGAGAAGAGAAGAGAAGAGAAGAGAAGAGAAGAGAAGAGAAGAGAAGAGAAGAGAAGAGAAGAGAAGAGAAGAGAAGAGAAGAGAAGTGAGCCCTGAGGAGCATTGCTGGTAACCAGCCAGATGTGACCCCATTCACCAGAACCCTAAAAGCCCTGTCCTTCAGCCAGCTCTTCACCCAGTGCATTGTGAACCGGCTCATCCTATGTTTGGATAACTTGTCCAAAAGGATGATGTGAGGGATAATATCAAAAGGCTTACTAAAATCCAGAAAAACTGCATTCATTGTCTTCCCTTCAGCCACTAGATGTGTGACTGTATCATAAAAAGATACCAAATTGGTTAAACAGTACTGTCTCCCTTGTGAATCCATGTGCTCACACTCCAGGTAATTTAATCTATCAGTCCTCAGATTGTGGGGGAAAATGCCATCTAAACCCTCACTGCTAGAGTTTATTGTTTACAGACAATTTATTTCTTTACTTTTCAGGTCTACAATCTAAAATTATACTTATAACCTCCTTCAAACCTAGGACCAGTAGAGGAATGGGACTATGGGTTTTTTTCCACTATTCACACTGGCAGAGAATTAATGCCTTAAACAGCTGCATCAGGAGCAAGCAAGGGTCATCTGCAAAAGGCCTTTTTACTGTGAGACAGTGCTTGCTTTAAACACCTCAGGTAGTCAGGACAGAGCAATTGAATCACAGGCTGGAGGAAGGGAATCCACAGTGCTTTAAGCAAACTCACCCTAATTGCAAGGACTCATTCATATTCATCCAGTGCAGGATTTTCGATGCACAAAATGAGCTAGTGAACAAGTTCTCTTCTAGCTACCCAAAATTACAGATACTGCTGAGTCAATCCCCCAGCTGATGATTATGGTTTTCCTCACAACTTCCTGCCATATTGGAGAAATCCAGTCAGGGGCCAAGGGAGAAGACCTCTGGTTTGTGCAGATTTCAGTGCTGTGCATACCCTGTAGACTCCTTGGTTTTGTTGGAAAGCAAACACTTTTGTAAGAGTGACTTTTTGTAAGAGCAGCTGCCACCCTTCTGAAGGGTAGGGCAACTCTCCAGACAACTCTCACAGAGTCACAGGAAACAGGACTTTGGAGAACATCCAGCCCATGTTCCTGTCCATCAAAGCCATCCAGAAAGCTGCTTGTCTAAACTCTGCCTGGTTGCCTTTCAGATCTGCAAAATGTCATGGTCCAGCAGGAAATTCTAATATGAGTATTTTCCTGGATTGAAAAGAGGCTTTGATGGAGGTTTTTCTGGACTGTCTTGTTTGATTAAAGCTGAACTTACAGTGTAGTATCTGGAACACATAAAGGAAACAGACCACAGAATGGGAACTGTGCCTTTTGCAGGAAAGAATTCTATATGAAAGACTTGCTTCTATACATTTCAGAAGAAAAAAATCTCAACTTCTTGGAAAGATAATTTTTGACTTGTGGAGTTGCAAGATTTTGTTTACTATCTTGCACAAATCCTGAGTTCTTAGAACTTGTCATATGAAGGATATATACAAATAGCTGCCTATGAATTGAGAAAGAACATCTAGTTTGGGTAAAATGAGCAGATTGTAGTTTTCTTTTTTAATTACAGAAGTAGAGCTTCTTAATTTATACTGATCTGAGTCCAAAAATTCTACTTCCTTAGTTCAAGACTCTATTTTAGAACAAGCACAGTTTTTTAGTTCTCCTCTTGAAAACTGAAAGCATTCTAGATTTTAATTTTCTAGTTTTCCCCAAAAGGGATTTTACACCTCAATTCTTTCCTGTGGACAAAACTACTAAGAAAAGAAATTAGGAAAAAGAAAGCAACTGTCTTGCTTTTATTGAAATAGGCCTATTCTTTTCTGTGTAACTAACTCAAGTAACTGAGGAAGACAGGCGGAAATATTGGCAAATGAGATAAAAAGTACTCTTACAGAAAAAAAATATTGCCCCAAATGCAATTTTTTTTTTTTTTTATGAAAAGTATGTAATCCCACTCCACAGAAACTTCTGGCCTGATGAACATGCCACTTCTTTAAGTGAAAATGTACATAATGTATGTTTTCTGGAACCCGACGTACCAGTTAGGAACTTCAGGGCATATTCTGTTTCTCCGTGGTTTAGCGTGAAAAACAACCCTAATTCCGCAGCCTCTGCTGCCATCGCGTGGCCGTGAACCATCTCTCATTAATGCTAAAACTCACTCATCTTCACTTGTCGCACTTTATTTCCTTTGCTTTATTTACCAGATTCATTACTCCGGCACAATCCAATTTTCCTCCTCAATTTTCAGAAATGCCATGAATAATTGGCATTGGTTTTTTTCTACTTTCTGCAGATTAAAATATTTCTAATGTCAGATGGTGAGCAAGTTGTCATGCACCAGAGCAAATTGCTTTGGTGGGCTTGGTTTTCACTATGTTAGTGGCACCCTCTGTGAAACTGTTAATTAGAACAGATGTATTAACCCACAATGTCCATGACACTGGATTTTTTTCTAAGGAGTTTTATCTCCTTTTCTAGAAGAGAAAAACAGCTGAGCAGAGAACAGAATAAAAATACATAATTCCATTTTCCTCCTGTGAAACAGCACTCCTGTGGAGTGCTTATGCTAAAAAAGAATGATTTTTTTTTCTGTATGTAGCTAACAACCTCAACATGTTGAAGAAAGTGTTTTAGGATAACAACAATGAGCATCCTGGAATCTTCTTTCTTGGTTAAGCTTTTAAGTTTTACTGTGCTGAACTCTTTTGAGTGGAGAGAAAACAAGAAACCTGTGAAGTTAATCTTGAAGTTTTAAATATTCAAAGATAAAATAAAATGACTAAAAATTATATAGCAATCTAGGGCATACACACTACAATACAACGTTTGCACATCTATACAAATTCTCCTACTTTAGCACACCTTAGAGGACTCAAAAATGTATACTTACCTGATATTTCCAAGCGTTTAGCCAAATATTGTTGTTTAATTCATAGATGATTTTTAAATTAGGTGATGCGTTGCAAGGAGGGATTAATTTCTTCCTGGTATTAAATTTCCTGATTACAAAGATTGTAAAGAAAGTACTTACTTGAAATTCTAAGATGTAAGCAAAACCAGCTAGGTCTTATTTTTAGACTGATAGGAAAATAAACTGTCTCCAGGAGTCATCAAGATATTTTAAGAATGTTCCTACTTTATGTGCATGATAATTTTTGTTGCAATCAATGGGCCCAATCGTGTGCATACAGTGTCCTGTGTCAAGTACATGTTTGTCTTGTATTACAAAGGTATTCAATATTCACTAAGTAATGTCTGAAATAATACAAAAAATACCTCTGTTTAATTTTAACAACCCTCCCAAATAGTAAAAAACATTGAGCAACTCAAGCAGAATCTAAATTTTCTATGTTTTGTCATAAGAAAATTGTTCCAGTCACAATATTATGTAATCCTAAATTCTAAGAAGTAATATTTGCAGTACACTCAAGTAGAATTGTTGAAATCTGTATTTATCTAAAACATGGCTAGATATTATTTTAAAATTAAAAAATCTGTTGCTAAACAAGGCAAAATGCTTTGCATAAAGTAAACAATTAAAATATTTCATTTAAATTTATATACAATTCTTATAAATAATTTTCACTCTTAACATGCTAAAGAAAATCTAAGAAATTGCCTAAAGGAAGAAGATTCACTGAGCTTATTTCTGACTCCACTGAATTCAGCTGGGGCCATACTGCTGATGTACATAGCAAAAGAATTTACTAAATGTATATGGAAGTTATTTCATTGGGGAGGGAGATGTTACATGATTATAAAGCACTCTAAGATATTTTGGTCTTTTGTGTGTACAACTATTTATCCTTTTATCCTCTTTGAAGTGATTATGAAGGAATAAAAACAGGTAAATAAAACTGAGAATGCTTTACTGCAATAAATCTTCCTTGGAGATAGGAAGAAATTTAACGTGGATTTAACATCCAGCTCTAATGTGCTCTTTCAAAAATTCTGTAAGTTCTGTAGCAGCTTCTGTTAATATTTTTAATGAAAAAAATTGATAAGACAAATACCCTCAATACAGTTGCTCACTTTCAAATTATTTTATAGTGTACTGTCTCATATTCACAGTTTTCAGCATGCCCTGGGTCTCTGATTGCTGAACAAAACAATTTTAGATTAATTCACTTTTCTGAGAATTACACTTAGCTATATATCACAGAATTGTACCCTTCATTTTAACTCTTCTGTGAATATTTTAGGTAACACAAAACAATTTCATCATTATTATTTAAATATTAAATTTTATTATTTTTACAAGGATGAGTCAAATTGGTCTGATCCTCTATTAACCATGTTTTTGTATTTAGCAGTTTGCCAGCTGTAGTCAAAGGCAGGGAACTGATTTCATGCAGATTAGATCCTGCAAGAGTCATCCCGAGGGAGACAAATATTGAGCAGTCTTCCTGTTGCAGCAGCTGTTGAAGGTATCTTCAGTCACCCAAACAGAGAGTAAAACAATACCTGCTACACCTGCTGAATTGAAATACATTTAATTGAAAGAAACATAGTTAAGGGAGGAAGTTAAATTATCATAGAATCACAGAATGGTCTGGGTTGGAAGGGGCTGTAAATATCATCCAGTTATCATCCCCCCTGCCATAGGCTGGGACACCTTCCACTAGACCAGCTTGCTCAAAGCCTCATCCACCCTGGCCTTGAACACCTCCAGGGATAGAACATCCACAACTTCTCTGAAATCTCTGAATCTACCCTCACCTAGTTTAAAGCCATTCTCCCTTATCCTACCACTAAAAGCCCTTGTAAAACGTCTCCCTCCAGCTCTCTTTTATCCCTCCTTTAAGTACTCAAAGGCTGCTTTAGATGTCCCCAGGGCCTTCTCTTCTGCAGGACAAACAGCTCCTGCTCTCTCAGTCTGTCTTCAAAGGAGAAGTGCTCCAGCCCCTGATCATTTTTGTGGCCTTCCAACAGGTCCACATCTTTGCTGTGCCAAGGACTCCAGAGCTGGATGCAACACTCCAGGTGGGTTCTCACAAGGAAAAAGTAGAAGGGGAGAATCACCTTCCTTCCCTGCTGGCTACACTCCTTTTGATGCTGTCCAGGATGCTGTTGGCTTTCTGGGCTGCAAACAATTGCCAGGTCATGTTGAGTTTCTCATCTACCAACACATCCCTAATAATTCCTTTTGAATCCTTTGTTCCTTCCAGTATTACCACCATACAGGCCTGAGAAATGCTTCTTGATGGAACGAAGAGAAGAACCATGGAAGAAAAAGATATGGATGAATGGGAATATGAAGATAATAGTAAGACTAGCTTAAGAAAGGGGCAACAAAAGCAGCCATTCCTAATGCTACAATTATTGATTTTTTCATGAGAACCAGGAGTACAAACACAAACACAGCCTGGCTTTTTCCATCTGAAATTTGAGAAGCCTCCAACACAGAGCATTTTCACTGACTTCATTCATATTTTAAGGAAATACAGATAAATAATATGCATGAGGAAGTCTTGAGAAATACTGAATTGAATTTTTCAAATGCACTGCTTTTTCCTCCCATTCCCTTGCTTATAATAAATATCACCAACACTGGATGCCTTTTCCCCTGTGTTAATGGAAAACTTTTCAGATGTTTTATGCGTGGACTTCGCACTTTTTAAGTATCCCAATATAGTTTATGCTGACACAGATATTTTTCCCATTTTGTTAGATGAATATTAAAGTTAAACAAACATTAAAAGAATATAATCAAACAGAACCTTGAATTTAAAGCTCTGAGGTTAAAAGTCACTTTGCTCCTCATCAGAGGTGCTGCTCATTGAAATCCATTCCAAGAGTGGGCCTACAGGGAATTGCAGTGGGACCAACTTGCAACTGTCCATTGAAATGTCAGTAAGAACACAATGATTCTGTCCCAAACCCAAAACTATCATAGAACCACCTCCCTAAACAAAAGATAACATAAACATAGTGCAGCCTTCTAGTGATAAAAGCAAATCAAACTACGGCTCTTCAATTGCTTCTGTCAATTATTATCTATTGCTTAAGCAAAATAAATTGGGAGACAATATGAAAGAACAGGCCTGCGCCCTTTTATTTCTGCTTAATCTATAATCCATTAGTAGTGGGCTGAGGCAATCGTTTTATGAAGCACTTGGAGAGAAGAGAGCATATTGCAAACAGGCACTCTCTCTGGGAATGTGGACTTTCTTTCTCTGAAAAATAAAAAGCAGTAAGTGTTCAAAGCACCATAGTGACCACCTCATTTTTTCACACATGCACAATTTGCAATGACTCAATCACTTAGAAGTGGTTGAATTATGAACAGAGTACAGTCTTTATCAGCTCTGCTCGTTTTAGGTCAAAGGACAAGCTTTTAAAGACTTAAAAAACCCTACACCAGAACCGGAGGATCTGATGGGGATTGCTTGAAGCAGAAGGAAGTTATTAACATTACTGGTGTTGTCAATGTAGCAACATGTTCACACAGTAAAAAACCCAAACCCCTCAGCCCTTCTCAGTACATGTCATTTGTTTCAGTTTGCCAGCGGTGTGTCACATGTGCCTGACCTTGTTAATATTCCCATGAGTAACCAACACAGGGTGGGTGGAAGTCCAGATAAACCTCATCTACCTTTGTGTCTGGATGTTTCTTCAGGCATTCAATCTCACTTGATTGTTGATGAAGTCATTAAACTTCTGGGTTTGTATGACTCAAAGGCTTTCTCTAACCATCAACAACCACGCCTGCCACTTTTCAGTCAAATGAGTGGATATGCATTTAGAAGCCTTCTAGACACAAGGACACAGGCTGCATCCTCTTCTTTCTCAGGCATTTGGGATTTTTCTTTTCTCTAGATTTTGGGTGACTCAAGGATTCTTCAGCTTAATGAGGATAGCACTCAGATACAGAACAGTCTGCTGCAAGCAACAACTAGTTCCTCCTTCAGAGGAGGTTCCTCTGCATCCTAAAATCTAATTGTCAGTTCAGCCAAATTATTGTCTCTGAAGATTCCTAAGTTCACACTGTAGCTGAAGCCTACATGTTCTCAAACTGAGCTATCTACTCCAGCTCTCCCACTGGAGTGTACCTTCATTATAAATCCTTTTATCTGACTCCCAGCAAGTCAGGACCAAAACCTAGGTATGGTTATTCTCCATCAGCAGGGGAAGTGCAGCGTTGATGACAGCAGGTTTCCATCCATTCGGTTTCCTGTTTTTGTAACAGATCTGGGTTAAAAAACAGACCATCCCTGCCTCCACTTACCAATCCCCATACTCTTTTCAGCTTTGGACAGCTGAGTGTATAGGAAGAACAGGTATCTTAAAATTTCTTCAGTTCTCTGCAATAGACTCTTATTAACCTTTTCATAGCGAACAAGAAGATTTTGGACATGCTTTATGTCAAAGCATAATCTCTCTGGTAAGCTTGACAGAGTTATGAGGAGCAAGTGAAAAAGGCCACATCTTTTCTGCTGTTACATTTTTTCTTCCTTCTTTTTTTTTTTTTTTTTTTTTTGGTAAATTTTGAAATTTGGAAAACACGGATAAGGTAAGAAGTGAAGAGTCTTGCTGAGCAACTTCTGTCTTCTCCCAGCAGTTCATGGAGCTGGGCCATAAAATAGGGAGAGAGAAAGTACTTTTGTGTTTTTGGTGCATGCATGCATCTCAAATAGCAGATGCTCAGCTCCATGATCTTCGTGTTATCAGCTGTGCCCCTAAGATTTTGCCAAGGAAAATACATAGATATTGTGCAACTTTTTATGAAGCTGAAGGGGGGAGCATCTGAGCTAGCAAACACGAGGGCCCCCAAGCAACAATCCATAGAGTTGAAAAGGGAGCTGGCCGAAATTCTCTCGGGAATTAGAGATACCTGTATTTCTCTCTGGTCTTCACTAATGCCTTGTAACAGCAGTGATAAGTGGAAGAGCAGTAGCACACTTCTATCTCACGTAAAATATTTAGAGAGGGGTTGCTGATTAACCACTCCTGCATTTGGAAGCCCATGTCCCCTTTTCCCTATCCAGCAGTGACTGAGTTTCCACACGCCTGCATCAGCAGCTCCTTACGGTTTTGGACGGGTCCGTTTCCTCTCTGACCCCCACACGCCCTCTTTGCCCTCCCGGCAAAGCGACCCCTTTGGGGTCAAGGTGACCCCTAAGGAGCACCGAGATGCCACCTGCCGTGGAGCGGCCGATGCCGGCAGCGCTGCTGCGGATGAGCTGGCGGCGGCGGCTGAGGCACCCCGGGCTACCCAGGACTGCGTTCCCAGCGGGTTAGGCTGCGGCCCAGCCCGGCCCCTGTCCCGGTCCCGGCCCCGGCCGCGGCCCCTCCAAGCCGGCCCCAGGCCCCGGTGGCCGCGGCGGGGTTGGCCCCGGTCCCGGG
>VZTT01068654.1:57676-76555 GCA_013400855.1 Buphagus erythrorhynchus
TCTTCTACATCCCTTGCTTGTTCCAGCTCCAGCTGAACTTCAGTTTTCCTAACTGCATCCCTGCATGCTTGGGCAATGACTGTTTCTCCCAGGCAGACCACCCCTCTTCTAGCTTAAAGATACTTCCTCCTGAAATTGGTCAGAAGAGTTTTTTTCCTCCATGTGATCTTCTGCTACTCTTCCTGCATATCAGAATGTATCACGCTTTTGCTTTATGTTTAGTTATCCTTAAAGTCCCTTTTGGTCATCAGGGCCATCTAATGTGAGATCTTGCCAACCAGATCCCTGAACAAATGAAAGCCAACTCTCTCCAGCATTGTAATTTTACTGCTTACCTTACCCACTTACTTTTCATCTTAAAAATCCACCATCAAATAATCTCAGTGGCCAAAACTGTTTTGCATCNAAGATCCTCTGGGAGCCATTTCCAGGCATATGGGGAGTAATGGTGACAGTTTTCATCAAGGACAAAACATGCCCAGGTGATCTGATTGCATTCTCTGATGAGATGAGTGGCATCACTGACGAGGGGAAAGAAGAGAATGTTGTTTGTTCTGAGTCTTCTTTTGTACCAAAAGACTTAGAGGAGCCTTTCTTGTTGCAAAAACCTTTCTGTTCTTGGACTTCTTCTACATCCCTTGCTTGTTCCAGCTCCAGCTGAACTTCAGTTTTCCTAACTGCATCCCTGCATGCTTGGGCAATGACTGTTTCTCCCAGGCAGACCACCCCTCTTCTAGCTTAAAGATACTTCCTCCTGAAATTGGTCAGAAGAGTTTTTTTCCTCCATGTGATCTTCTGCTACTCTTCCTGCATATCAGAATGTATCACGCTTTTGCTTTATGTTTAGTTATCCTTAAAGTCCCCTTTGGTCATCAGGGCCATCTAATGTGAGATCTTGCCAACCAGATCCCTGAACAAATGAAAGCCAACTCTCTCCAGCATTGTAATTTTACTGCTTACCTTACCCACTTACTTTTCATCTTAAAAATCCACCATCAAATAATCTCAGTGGCCAAAACTGTTTTGCATCTTCTCTACCTGACCAGTTCTTCCTTACATATGAATAGCAGATCCATAGAATCTTTTTCCTATTTAGGTCCTTGATTGTATATCAAAATATTGTCCTCAATACTCTCCAAAAATCTGGTCTGCTTGTGCCTTGCTGTGGCAGTTGATGTTGGCATGGCTACAATTTCCTGTGCCTGGCAATCATGAAGGGCTGAAGGGGTGGTAGAAGCTGGCAGTTCTGTGATTGGTACAAAAGGCCACATCAGCCCTTAGTATCATTTCTGTCCTTGGCTTAACCTAGTTATGTTATCCAAAATACTGGCAAACTCTGTTACAATGGCACAGGGAATCTGTGAATCTCTACCTTATATGTCACCAGCACCAGTGGGCAATTTTAGGCAAGATGTTCCACCTTCACCCTCCAATATGTTTTTAAAATCCTGAACCAAAACCAGAAAGCATATGCTTAATTGTACAGAACACTGGAATAGTCTCTAATCATCTACATGAGAACTGTTTCCATGCTTCAAAATTAATTGGAGCATTGCATGTTTAAAATGAAGCAGGAGCAAAGAACTCACCAGGGACATACTGCAAAAATCATCCACTTATCTTAATCTTAGAGGGGTTTTTTATCATTTATTGCTTTTCAGAATATTCTGAATAGTCAGATAATCTATATAAGACAGATATGCCCCAGTTAAGAAGTAAAATAGATATCCGCTTCACAGACATATAAAAATATATATGAAAGACCGCCTGTTCTGCTATCTTCAGTAGGTATTATTGTGGAAGGGGACTTTATTTTGTAACATAAAGATTCCTAAGACTTCTCTCTACCACATATACTCTGTGAATTCTGTTAGAGAAGTGCTTCTTCTGCTACTGCAACTTTTTTTTTAGTTGGTTTATTGGACTGCTGTCCTATGATGTGGTAGGTAGTGCAGAGGGATAAAGTCTCTGTGGTAGAAGGCTAGTTCATAATGTCTTTGCTAAAGGTTGCTGCCTCCCTGAAGCACAGGAGATGACCCAAGGTACAGAGTGTGGCAATTCAGGAAACTATCTTAATGTTAACTAATTAATTGGTTTGTGTTGAAAATTTGATATTAAAATGCTTGTTGCAAATTTTATGGTCTCAGGCAATAAAGTAAGACATAGAGCTTTTTTGTCAGTATTTTTATTTTACTGTCTTCCTGCTGTTTTATTTTTTCTACATTTGAAGGGTAGATATTTGTGAAATCCCTCCATTTTCAACTCAAGTATACATTAGCAGTAGAGACTGTAAGTTGCAATTGGTCAGAAAGACAAGATCTGAGCCATTTATTTGGGTCATAATTTTATTTCTCAGTTTTATTCATTATGCAAGACTTCATTCTTCACATACTTTGTGTTAAAGAAGAGCTATGTTCTTCCATATGTGTGAGGTGAGGTGAGGTAATGGCACTACCTTAATCTCAAAAGACTTCTTCATAGTGAGGCAGGTGTGCCAGGGGCAGCTTGCATTTGTCAGGCATGCTGATCAGACCAAGAGCCTGTAAGATGGTAAAAGCTACAAACAATTGGGAATGCTTGTTCCATGAGTAACAATCATTTGACTTTTCCCTCCCTTTAGTGATTTAAGTAAGACTAATACATCTCTATTTCTAAATGCACTCCTACTCACACCCTACACAGTCCACCCTGTTCCTCTGATAGTAGAGAGAGAAAGTAAACTTCATGAGTCATATATTGATTATGTGACTACCTTCTAGGTGTAGTAGGCACAACTGTAGGACTCATAGGAGAAACTATTGACAAACAGACAAAAACATGGCTTACATTTACTATAAATTGAAGCAAACAGTTTGATACTATGTATGTTTCTGTTTTTCATTTGTAGCATGCTTCTTTTAAATTACCTGGGCAAAACTGGCAGACACACTCCTTTAATGGCAGCTGCAATTTTCTCTGCGGGTTGGAATGTTTTTGAATCTGTAGAATCTCTGGAGAAGCCACTAAACTGGCTTCTTTTCAACTATTACTTGACCACTTGTCTACAATCCTCTATAAGCAGGTGAGTTGCCTTCTGAATTCTTTAGCAAGGTGGAAGGATTTTAACATGAGATCAACAGCAGGTATAAAAATATTGGCAAAAATAATACTGCAACAACTCTAGTTGTTCTTTGTGCATGATTTGGTAAGTTTTGATATCAAAAGGATCTTTTCAAGAAAGTTTGTCATCAATGTGACTAAATTTATATGCTGCTCAAGGGGACTCGCAACTAGCCCAATGTATTCTGTATCTATGGGTGAAGTAAATGGATTTTAAAAATTTTTAGACATGCATGTATTGACTTTGAATAGACTTGCATATATAATAATTGTTTTAAGTTGGTGTTGACTGCAAAAGCACAGAAAGGCCTAGTTCATCATTGGCTTTATAAAACCAGGGTGCATTTTGTATTCCCAAATATTAAGTTCTCTTATCTTTGGCATCTTTCTCATGACTTACGCAGATTTTTACTATGTTGCTGGATGTGCCTACATATGATTGAGCAATTATTCTGCTCTTGGATTCCAGACATATTTTTAATATGACAGAAAATTAAAAGCAAGCATGTTAGACAGTTACTTCTATAAATGTATCTGTAAAGCAGAGAACTTCTACATTTGTTTACGTAACAAAAAAACAAGCCCTCCAATTTTTCTATCCTTCTTTTTAGGCATCGACAAATGTTGGAGAAATTATTTGATATGGATCTTGTGATGAAGGTATGTGAAAATCTTACTTCTGCTTGAGCTGGATGCTGTTTTCCAAATGCTGACATAGTTCCCTATTTGAATTCTGTACTTCAGGCTAGAACTGTTAGAGAATTCGATAAGCAGTTCACTTCAGTCATGTTTGGCTACCGTTCAATTGATGATTACTATGAAGATGCTAGCCCATGTCGCAAGCTGAAGTCAGTAGGAATTCCAGTGTTATGTCTAAACTCTGTGGATGATGTTTTCTCCCCAGCTCATGGTAAGTTTAGGCTTTTTAAAATGTATTTATCTGTATATGCAGTCATTAAGACAAACTACGTAGGTTTGAGAATGAACTCAGGCCTATGTGTAGAAGTGTATTTAAATGTTACTTGCATGGAGGATCAAAACTTCCATGGCTCAGTCTTGTAGTTAAGTTTAAGACATATATAAAACAGATGATGATGGCGAGACTTGATTAGTACAGAATGCAGAAGAGACTCTTTGTGTGTACTGTTTATCTGTGTGCAGATGTACAACACATATAGAAACATGCACACACATTACTATTTATAGCTCAAAGACCAGTTAGACACTAATGTGACATGAAAAGGGCCACTCCAGTAGAGTGCACTAGAAAAAGTCTGATTTCTTCTTCTCTAGAATAGAAAGCATACATGCTTTGCATGAACAATGTAAAGAGGTGACAGACAATATGAGGGGAAAAAATGGTGACTCTAGATTAGCCAAACTACCCTTTGTAGTAGTAATTAATCTTTGTAATTAATCCCTTACATAGGCCAAAACAGAGGCTTAATAAAAAATAAGGTCTGAGTAAACATAGCAATATTATAGTAGAATACTGTATGCACCTTTAAAAATTTGCACTTCAAAGGCTTTCTGAAACAGTTAGTCCCTTTGTATTTACTAGCCTATGTGGGATTTTTTTTCCTTGAAATTGGGCACTTGCTTGTTCTCTTACAAGCTTATAATGGCCTGAAAATTAGAATGGATGGGCTGTGACCCTAAAATCTATGTCCAAGTATAAAATCTGGCTAGTGATTCTGAAGATAATTTTTATGGGTCTTAGGACCCTAGAGATGAGTTTTCCCTTTCCCTGTTGGGAGGTCATCTGCTGTGCCATGTTTCTTTCACAGAGTATCTGAGAGAGGGAGCAATGGTTTCACCTTTTGTTTAGCACTAGCTGAGTTTGTGGTTTCTGTCTAAAGTTAAGTAATAACTGGCAGGGTCTGCTTAGTTAGCATAGTGACAACAGCAGTAAACCAGTGAGTGTGCCTCAGTCCCTGAAAGATTTGTTAACCTTTCCCAGCCCATTATGACTGGGACTGGGACATTTGTTACCTAGATTAAAGCTAGTGCAGATACTCCATCCTCTTTTTACCTCCAGCTCTCAAGAGCCAGCTATTGATCTGACTCTATGACATTCAATCTGAACAAAAGAAGACACTTTTTTTTTTTTTTACTGTGAGAGTGGCCAAATGATGGCACAGTTTGTGTGGTCTCCATCTATTGAGATACCCACAACTTTATTGGACACAGCCCTGGAAAACCTGCTGTTGATAATCCTGCTTGAGCAGGGGGTTGGACTAGATGATCTCAAGAGGTCTCTTACAGCCTCAGCAGTTCTGTGATTAGTTTGAGTACACAAAGATTGAGTCCCCTAGAGTACAGCTGTAGTAGATATCTCAATGCTTGAAGCTGTTTTGTAAAAGTAACACAAGTCTTGGTGAACTGTGGGATGGTTGTTTGTGTAAAAATAGGTATCTAAACAATTGTGAGGATGCCTCAGAAGTCTTGAAGTGTAGAGGGGGGCAAGGTAGAACACCAGTACTTCTGAAACAAGAAGTGCTAAGGGTCTATTGTAATGACTGTCCATCTTCTCTTAAAACTCTGACTGTAACCAGCCTTTCTCCGTGAAGGTATTTGAGTGGCTAGGCATTCCATTATTCCTTGTTCATAGAGTTAATGCTGTTAGCTGTAAACCCGTGTACTTGTGGAGTCAAGTTTACCTCAGAAAGGGCTACCAGGACGATGTTGACTTCCAGCTAATAGCTCGACTCTGTTATATCTGTCTATCCTTGGCCTCTTTTTCATTTGTACTATGCACCCTCAGTGGGAATCATTGTGCTGGCAGGAGACACAGAGTATCCCGATTAGCAGCCTGGGATTTATGTTTGCTGCTGTTAGTTACTGGAGTTCATTCATCTTGACATCTTGACATCTCCTATGAGCTGTTCTGTGTTAGCAAACATAAAGGGCTGGTGTTAGTCTTGGAGGTGACTTTATTCTGGCAACTGGCTTTCTTTTTCTGACTTAAAAACTTCTGTGTGTGGACACACAGAAGTCTGTGGCAACCAAAGGCAGTTTCCACTCACAACTGTATCATGGATTCAAGGCCACAAAATTCATACTCGTCCAAACCCAAAACTTTTATTGACTTAGGGGACTGATTATTTCATGCCTCATCTCTCCCAGTAATACCCACCAGCTTTTAAGCTATCTTCCAATTCTGTTGTAGATAGCTGTAGTTTCCAAGAGCTGGGAAACCAGCCTAGAAAACTCATCAGGGAGAAAGCTGTGCCAGAATTCCTTTGTGTTTAAATATTTTCCATAAAGCCAGGCATATCTATCTTCCAGTAACAGAGCTCGAGTGACACAAAACCAAGTCTGCTTTGTCACTACATAATGTGCACCTAAAGAGACACTTCCCTTAAAAAGTGCAGATGCTGTCTCAGTTGCTTGTTACTACCTGATCATTTCTTCTCGTGTGCTTTTTGGTACGCTTTGTACTTCCCAGCAGTTATTTTTATATATATAGTGAAAATGTTCCCTTTGATCTCAATCCAGTATTAAGAAGAAGCAATCAATTTGCAGTCCTTCCTTAATGTTGCTGTTTAAAGTTCACAGAGCTTGGCAGCTGATGTATCTGTAGTTTAATTCTGGAATGCAATTCTCATATTGCATAATACTGACTAACGAAAACAAATACTTTCTTCATTGCATGACACTTCTTTCACTATAACTAATTTAAACAAGCCACTGCTTCAGGAAATACATAATAAAGCCAAGTCAAGCCCTTGTATTTTGTAAATGTGAAAAATAAAAGAGTGATAGCATTCATTATCACTGTCACATTTAACTTTTCATCTGAAGTGGTATTTTTCTCTGAAGAGACTTTAAGCAGTGTATTAGGCATCTGACTTAAATTTCACTATACTAATGCTTAGCTAATTGCTGCTGATGAGCATTGTGCCCGAACTGGAAGCCTGCCCTTGGAGCTAGGTACCATGCCAGCTCCCTCCTGATCCACTGTGGCAAATAAGTGCATGTCTAAAGCTCACTTTAATATATTTTATTGAACTCTCTGAAGTTTTGTGTCCCCCTGAATCCAAACTTGGAGTAATTGCTCTTAGGTGTTACTTTACATCCTGTTAGGTAAAAGAACACAGTTGAATGAAGTTGCCAGGAGAGACCAAATGGCCAAGGAATGGCCAGACAGATAACAATTAGGTTAAAAGTCTAAGGAACAGAGAAACCAAGCAAAAAATGGAACATCTGAGAGCAGTGACTTATATGATTTTTCTTTTGTTCTTTAAGAAAATAGTAATTATTTTTGGCAAATAATGTACAATAAATTTGTTTTGAATTAAGTAATTTTGCATACAAGTATTTACATTGTGGTTCTGTGATCACAAATCACAGGTCTGTGTTTGCTGGATCAAACAGCAGTACAGATTTTCGCCAAAAGAAACTTAAGTACAAGGTTATGTGTGGACAAAAATGAACAGTGGTATCTTTTGGCATGTAATCCTATCTCCTAGAATGCATACATCCAGTGCTCCATTCATCTGCCCTTTACATTGCAAAATTTACTCTGTTGCATTATGGTTTTATTTATTGGATGGCTAACAGTCCCTAGGAACAGCCTTGAGAAAAGTACCACACCACTGCCAAGCATCATTTGCATTTTGGCACTGAAGAGCAACACAATATATTCAATTCTCTTCCAAGAACCTCCAGAGCAAGAAACTCTGCTGGGGAGGAGTTACATGGACAAATCGAGAGAATTTCAGGATGGGGAACATGACATTTGTAAAGACCTGCATGTGGCTTGCACCTGACCAGACACAGAAAATAATCAGCATCCTAGTTAGTGCAGGACTGCTAGGCTTCTAGGAAAAAGTCACTGCAGCTGTGTGGAGGCAGGCAGCACATGGCACCCACTCCAGTATTGCCAGCCAGTTTGGGAATGAATGACCACCAGCAAACTGATTTGGGAGCTATGATTAAGCTGGGAACCTCTGAATGACAGGCATGCAGAGGTCATGGTGAGATTGGCCTGTAAGGGTTTCCCCACAGTAGAGGAGACATTTATTATGATCTCCCTTTTAATCCCCCAGCAAAGCAGTTTCTTATCAGGAAGAGACATTCTCCCTACACATTGACACTAGTCTGCCAAATTGAATGACTGTCATGTTTTTGCATGTTTTTGCTAGTGAAGAGGTATGTTCAGGCCAGTTGGCAGCTGATTCTGAATCCATTAGGACTGAAGGAGTTCTCATGCCTATCTCTGATACCTGGAGGTCAAATCTGTCTCTCCTCACATATTCCTTCCCACACCTTGCACAGAAGCCTATTTATTAGTCCCCTCAGTGACGAGGCAGACAGCTGCAGAATGGGTGTGGAAAGCATGATTCATTGTCTGAAGCAGGCATGGGGTTTGTGTCTGATCCCCACTTCTCTCTTGGGTTCTGTTTAACATAGACCACAGGCTACTGCAGGGAAGAAGAGCAGATGGCTTGGTACAGATAAGTGGGCAAATTCCTATGCAGTCAGCAGAAGCTGACATGAATCGCAGCCACTCTCTTTGTACATGGCAATGTGTTCCTCCACAGAATCCAAGAGAGGCAGATCAGAGATTGCTGAGCAGATTAACTCAGGCAAAACTCCAGACAAGCGCGTGCTGAGTCTGAAAATGATGCATGTGTTGGATTGCAAGAAATAACACATTATTTTCTGCATCTCATGTTCTCAGCATGTGCTATTCCCCAGTCTAGGTTTTTATATCATTGACTTTTTAGTCTGGCCTCAGCACAGCTTTAAAAGGCCCAGATCCTGCACACTGTATTTTCAGTTTTCCAGCTGAATAAAGGAAAAGCCAAGGACTTCTTGTACAAGCAGTAAGAAGCACAGTTTCTTCCTCCTAGTAAAGAATCAGAATTGCTTAGTAAATGTTGGAATCTACAAACTATTTAGATGCTTGTGATTTTGAAAGGAGAGAAAGAGAGGAAGAAATGCATAGCACTGAGTAGCGAAGAACCTCATACATTTGGCAAGAGAGGCCCATTGCTCCCTGGCGCTCAGTCCGTGCTCCCCCAGGGCATGGTCAGATACGGGGCAGGGAGCTTGTAACACACCTGCACAACAGACACTTACCCAGCTCTGCGAGCAGTTGGTTTGGCATCCGTGCTGAGGCCCTGGAGTGGAACAGAGCATGTCATTCCAGGCACTGCTGGTAGAGACCTCTGAGGCACAGACTGCTCCCCTGGCTCCACAGGTCCAGTGCTTCTGCCCTGATCTATTTTAAGTTGCACAGCTGTTCGCCACAGTCATTGCACTCAAGTTCTCCTGTGACTTACTCTGGCTGGGGGTCCTTTTTTGGCTAAGCAAAGGGCTACTCTGTGCTCTTACTCTAGTTGCTGAACATGAAGGCAAACTGGAATCTCAAGCACACAGCTATGAGTTTGCCAGCATCTAAATGAAAGTAAGGAGCACGTCTATGAAGAAAGTAGTAATATGCAGATAGGGGCTATTCAAGGATAATGACCTTTGAGATAGCAAATGTATAAAGGGGTAAAGGAATAGACTGCTAGAAATAGGAATGAGTGGAAGGTGTCTCTGAAGGAAGTGCAGTCAGAAAGGGATATGAACAACTGAACATCCCCAAAATTGAATCTGATTCAAAACTACTTTAAAGTAAATAAGGAAGTAGTATAAATCTTGTGAACAACTTGCTGCTTACTGTTGTAGTGACAAGGCATTTTTAGTTGAGCAGTATATGACTTAAAATCAGCTTTATTCTCTTGTCATAACCTTTTTTAGACAACATAGTGAAACTGCTGCTACTCCCTTCTTTGGACAAAGCATTTTTCTTTTGCTGTTGCTTTTTCTGTCAATCCTGAATAATCAAAGATCTGTATGATTTTTTTTTCCCATTTCATGAAGTTCCTTACTTGAAAACTGGAACTTTGAAGGGCATTCTTTACTGAAATGTGTTGAGATTTCTGCTCATACAGATGAGCAGAAAAAAACTTCAGAGGAAGTTGCTTAAATAACTTAAATTTTATGGATCTATGGTGTTTGCAGTCTTGCTATAAAGCTCCACTGCTGTGTAAACCAGTTCAAATGATAACAGGGTCATCCCATCACACCAAGTACCCTTTGTAAAGTCATATGCTTTCTCTGGTGTCAGTCTGTGCTAACTGACCTCTATTTTCCTTCACAAAGGGAACTGCCCAGGTGGTGAAACTGATTAAGCCACACATCTATGCAGAGTCAAAACAGGAGGCACTGAAGCCTCCCTCCTACGCATTTCCAGATCAGTGCATATCTCAGGTGTCGTTCACTGATGACTTCAAGCTAATTGTAGGCCATTGCTGAAGGCCTCACTGAAGGCTCCATCTGACTGTGGCTGCCACGATTCAGATGTTGGCATTAACATGGGGAACTGGATTAGGGTGCTAATCAGATCAGGAAAACTAACCCAGCAAAAGAAAAATCCTTGTACTATCCAGTCTAATAATCTACATTCTAAAATAATTTCTAGCAGTCACTGCTCAGTAGAGAACCACTAATCTCCTGGGTGGCACAGAGCACTTTCTGTGTCCTTGTACACTTGTTTGCCCCTTCCTCCTTCTCTGTTTACCTTGTGTCTTTGATTATGGGCTCCTCAGCGCAAGAACCATCCCCCAGTGTGTTTGCATGGTGTGCTCTAAACATGCAGGTGTAACCATATGGCAGATCAGATATAATGATAATCTTTTATATTAGCTGATAGGATACCTTACAGACCAAATCTTACCCTGACATTAAAAGTTTTCTGCTTGGAGTCTCATACATTTGTAATTGAGGGCCCAGTTCCTCGGCTTTTCTAAATATTGCAATAACAGTTAAAAATTAGAGGTCTGATTGTCCTTTTACTTACACTATTTATAGCAAATCCTAAGTGTGCATTAACATGGGTGCTGTTCCATCAGTATGAGTGAAAGACAGATGAAGCTGAAATTTTTACAGCAGCCAGGAAAAAAAAAATCACACAGGTAAGGTGAGTTAATGATGAAGAGAAAAATGGCTTTCAATACAGCTGTGGTTCCAAACCCTGTAAGACATTAAAGTGTATATTAGTGTTGTGCCTATTTATTCATACATAATATGAGAAATATTTAAGAGAAATTATTCAATGGCTGGCATTTCATAGAAGGTTAAGGACTTAAAATGTTTTTACCCCCCTTTTAGCTATACCAGTAGAAACTGCCAAACAAAATGCAAATGTTGCTTTGGTTCTGACTTCGTGCGGAGGCCATATCGGTTTTCTGGAAGGAATATGGCCAAGGAAGTGCACTTACATGGACAGAGTCTTCAAGCAGTTTGTGCAAGCTATGTTTGAGCATGGAAATAAAATCTTTAGCATGTAGCTTTGGACCACTATTATAGCATAGTGGCACATTCTGACAAGGGCAGTTAAGCTTAGTGCACAAATTTTAACTCTGTAAGCCAGCAAATGTATAAAGTCTATTACTACATGCAAAAATATTTTTGCCTAAGATTTTGTAGCAAGAAACTAAATATTATGTTGTCACTTTTATATTTATTTTTAATATGCCTTACTAAGAATGACCTTAAATGAAACGGTGTTCTGCATACATCAAATTGCACTTAACCAAAACTATCAAGTAGAGAGATTATAACTCCTCAGGATTTTAATTTAAACCAGTATGTATTTAGGAGGCTTTATTTAGATGGCTTTTACTATTAGAATGGCGACACTCAAAATAGCTTATATTATCCTGTCACATATAGTACCAGTTAGCCCATTCCTTAGAGCACTGATGGTGAAAATCTTAAAGTAGGAAAACAAAAGGAGGGATAAAAGAAAAGTACTGATTCTTCAAAGAAGTCAAAATTTCAGCATGTTATTCCACAGCATTAGATTGATACCTGCTATTGCTGTTCTGCCCTGGGAGTATTCAGATTTAGGGCTGTTTATTGTTTTTTTAAACTATGTCAATGCCATACTTGTCTTACATGGTTATTTTTTAAAGAGCTAATTTATAGTGTTTACATATAACCAAAAGATTCCTTTAAAACAGTACTGTAATAACTTATGTAATTAAAAGACATTTTGCATTTCAGAGTTTATGTAAAGCTGGGTGTTGTCACATAAGTAAGTAACACATACTTCATATAACTGGTAAACTTGGTGATTGAACCTGCTATGTTTATATTACCTTGCAAGAACACATCAGTTCTAAAGAATAAATATTAGAGCATCAGGAAATTATTATATAATCTGCTTTAAATTTAAAAAGAAAGACAAATTCAAACCTTTTGTCTCTACTATTGTTTCATATCATTTCTTAAAAGAATGGAAAAAACTGTTTAAAGAAAGTTGGGATGGAGGTCAGAGTTGTGCCTCTGGTTTGTTTATTTGATCATTTGTCACCGTTTTGGCAGTAGGTTGTCAAATCACTGAAGCCACTGCAAACCAACTTCTGCCCTAGTGGCTTACAAGTTGTGAGGGTGGCCGAGGCATTGCTGTTCTCCTGAGCCCTGACAGGTGATAGCCAGTGTGGGCCTTTGAGGAGAAAGGACAGTTGGACAGAATATATTTTGAAACTGTTGGGAAGCCCTAGTTTAGGGCATACTGAAATTTAAAACAGGCCCTTAAGCAGTGTATCTGTGGAGCTCCCATCTTTTGCTGATCACTAATTTGGGCCCGGCCACATACAAGAAGTCAGAAAAGATGCCTCTGCATTTTTATTTTTATCTTTTGAGCAGGGTCAGTACAAGAAGAAAATGCAGCTAAAAAAAGCAAGTCAGGTCTTTTGTCTCAAGCAGTACGTGAACACTTCTCTTGCAAGGCATGTTTCCTAGTAACAGCAAAGGAAGAACAAAAATACTTTTTGTCTTTAGAAAAAGAAATTGGGACATGCTATACGAGAGCTGATTTGTAAGGTAGACGGTTGAATTAAGAAAATTAGAAAGTAGTTTCAAGTTTTGACTTTTCAAACAGGCACTTGCCCAAATAACAAACTCTTATTTTTTCTCTAGTAAGAAAAATTAGGAAAGTGACTTGCAAAAGCAAAATGAAATTTTGTGCATGCTACTTCAATACAGAAAATAGCATATTAGTAGGGTGCCTTATTTATTCTTGTATTCATTTCCAGGTTTTATGTTCATGCAAAAACAATGAGCAATAAACAGTGTATTTAGTGTTATATTTGTAAAGGTGTTTAGGTACGGCTGTTCAAAATTCAGCATCAAGTATTAATAAAAATAAAGCCACTTACATTAAATCATACCTTACCATTTAAATAAAAATAATATGATTAATACCAGAATTTCTGTCTCTCAGCATTGTCTTAATTTAGGTCAAATCCCTATACAGATCTCCATGAGACATTTATCTATAAAGCTACATCAAGCAAAAATTTGTTAAGCTGGTGTTCCCCCCCAGATGTACAGTGTCCTTATACCCCACCAGGGAAAAGCACAGTGTGCAAGGGGGTAACAACCAAATTTTAATATGGGTATCTTCAAGCTTTCCCAGTCAAATTTTCTGAAACAAAGAATGCAGACACCTCAGATCTTACAGGGTACACACGAGCTAGAAACAAGTTACCGAAACATTTTTGCTGTGTAGTAACTTTGTACCTCACACACAGTTTCACAAGTGAGCCAAAGTCCACAATGTGCCCTCTATTCAAAACAGTGTGAATTCACAGGGTCTTTATTTGGCTTCTCATGTGATCTGATTATCAAGGCATCAACAGGGATATGCAATGCCGAACGTGGGAGAAAGTTGTTAGTTCTCAGTGTACTCATTACTGGAAAGATGGAGTAGAGCAAAAACGAAATTCCAAGCCACAAAGGCTGCAGACACCTACCTCTTAAAAAAACCCCTTTCCTTCTAGTTCAGAATCTCAAAGTAGCTGAAATTGGTGGGGTCCTCTAGAGGTGATCTAGTTCAACCCTCCTGACCAAGACAGGACATATCACATACATGCTCCAGAACATCCACCTTTTCTCATTTTTCCCTTGGAGTCAATACATAGTACAGTTCTTTTTCTCTGTGAGGAGTTCAGTCACCCAAGAGCCATTTGTAGCCTCAGCTGTCTTAGCACCAGATCATAAAGACCAAGGACCAAGACTAAGGTGTAATTTATTATATCCACTCCTTGCTAAAAAAAAAAAAGAACAAACAAACAAAAAAAAAAATTAAAAACCAGGAAAATTTCCAATAGGCAAATATAGTTCTTTGAATACAGAGAAACTAATCCATCCACATTTCCCACTGAACCAAGGAATTAATGCTCTTTTTAGAAACCAAGACACATAACAGCACCATTTAAAATACTTGGCAGAAAGGGCTGTGGATGACAGTCTATAACTCCACAGGAGCTGGTGTCAAGAAAATGCCAATAAAGCAGCAGTGACTCCAGGCAGGTCAACATGGTCCTGTAAATGTGGCACTGAGTGTCACACTTCAGATACCAACATGCTGACTGTTGCAGAGTGCAGTCACTCCGAGGCCTAGTCTCACCACTACAGAGATTGGAAAAGGGCTCCACATTCAAGAATTACTCCCCAGATGTGGCTCAGGAAGCTTTTCCTTCCCTTCTCCATGCTGCAAGTTGCAATTTCCAGCTGAGATCTAATGGTCAACTATTTGAGCCCTTCAAATCAACAGAATGGAGCAATTTACTTTATCTCAGCAGTTCCCAAATGTTTCAAACAGCCTCCTCCCTTTTTTCTGGAATGGTCTGGAGCCCTGTGTACCACTCACACATGTATCCACTCACTGTCCCAGACCCAAATCCCTGTAAGGCAACTGTAACCAGCCTTCCTTCCAGATGTAGCTATCTGCAGTCCTTTTTATTCCTGTTCCCCTCTTCCCCTGAAACAAAAAACAAAACAAACAAACAAAAAAAAACCAAACAAACAAACAAACAAAAAAAACAAAAAACAAAACAACTCACATTCAGCATGCAAGCAAAGTGGGCAAGTCCCAGCTGGTCAAAAAGAGCCTTGGAATGCTCAAGGCAATGAGTAAGAAAGAGAAATGTATAAATAAGCCCAGGAGGCTCACCCTGGGGATTTGCCACTGACCTCCAGCATCCATGCTGGGTCCCTACAAGTAACTCCTGCTGCAGCCAATCTGCTGTGGAATATCTCAGCTACTTTTTTGGGTTTGTGTTGTTGTTGTTGTTGTTTAATTTTCATTCCAACAGAAGAAAAGGAAAAATCTGCCAAGCAGACAGGGGTTCTTCATTGGCAAGCATCTCTTCCTCTGAAGGATCAAATTTTCCTGTCTCATTCCTTCTACTGGAGATGCAAAAAAATCAGCTTCTCCCTTCTTCCTAGGATAGCGGGACTTTTTGTATCTGCTGAAGGAAGGAAAATCGGAGTCTATGCTGTCTCAGCTACTCCTCCAGTTCCTTCTATGTTCTGTATATGTAGTGATGAGAAAGCCACTGGTTTAAATGAGCTTCCCGTGTGGCCTTCCCTCACCTGTCTGAGGCACTCTGAAGCCCGAGCGGTGCTTGCAAGGTTAATTACCGGTGAAAGATTAAGCAGCTCCTGCCTTTTGGTTGTCTGTCACCATTTCCCTGCTCAGATGAGATGTCTGATAAGCGGCAGGGCAGGCTGAGAGTGTGTCTGCATGTCAAAGGGGGCTGTAAGATCTGTGCGCTGCGATTGAGTTTGGGATCAAGAGCTCAATCCTGTAACTACGCAGCCCGCCCTAAGGCTGGGTTTCACAAGCAGCTGTCAGTGTTAACAGCTCCCTCATGCCAAAAGGGGAAGGCTTGCCCTTCCTCCTCCCCTGTCTTTTCTTATCCTGATTCCAGTCATACGATCCCAGCCTTTCTCACTCTGGTAGAATATGACTCAGTTTTTCCACTGTTTTTTGTTTTGTTTTTTGCTAGCTCAGGAGCTTAAATTTGCTTGCCTAAGCAGGTCCCCCCAGGTGCTAGATGGAGGCTGGCATGGTAAAGAGCTGGAGAACACTTCTGGGAGTGGGCAAAGGAATGGAGAAAACAATAGGAGAAGCTTCCCCTCCCTGGTGACAGTCATCTCCCAAAGTTGTAGCCCAACAGGACATTCTCTGCAATTAGTGGAGTGATCCATTATCAGCTGAGTTATTCTGTGAAAAAAAGGCATAACCTAGAAGCAAATAATTTTTCACTTTGCTGCAGACAAGAGGCACTCCAGCAGTATTACTGCACTGACAAATAAACACGGCTAAATAAACAAAGAATCCTTTGGGGGTTAAATCTGTCCTATCATATACTCCACCCATGTGAATACAGTTTCTCCTCCTTCCCCTGGTTCCCCAGTTCAACAATTCACGCCCAAGAACTCTGGTTTATATTCACCACAACTTCCAAGGAGAGTAAATTTCTGTAAAGTTTGTGCTCTTTCAACAGCGACATTTGCTAGCAAGTTCACACTGACATCAGTGCTTCAGAATGCTGCCACCTTCTGTGGAAAACTGGAAAATTACTGATATTCTTCTATCCCGTGAACGAAGTTTTTTCCAAATTTTGGAATTTGATGCTTTATAAGAATGCCTGCTACTTTACTACTTCCCTGCTGCACAGCAAATTATCATTTCATGGAAGGACGTAAGAAAATCTAGGCTTACTTGCTTCATGTTCCCAAGAAAGAGACATGGGAAAACATAATTTTAGATTTATAAAGATTATGATAACTTAAAGAAATGCTTTTATCATCCTTCAGGAAATTTACATGCAGCCTAGTGATTAAAATATCCTTCCTCTGGAAAATATTCTGCCAGTCACTGAAAGAGAGCAGGAGACCACATGTTGCTGCATTCATTGTAAAGTCACAGCAGATTATCATGCATTAAAGAGGAGCTGCTACAGGGAGTTATAAATAACATCTCCTCCTATCAGCTTTTAAAAAAAACTACAGCTGCTGAAAATTCCCATTTATGCAGTACAAACTGTGCTTCAGTGAAGTGTGTCCAGAAAGAGGACTTATCAAGGAAGGCAGTTCCTTGTTCCAGAAAACAAAGAGACACAAAACTTTACAGGCAAAACAGAGTATCTCCAGGTAAATTTGATATTCATGTAAACAAATTTATGCTAGTCGGAAACTTGACAGTAATTTCCAACAATTAATCTCATAAATGTGATAACAATAGAAATCACTAAAATGCTTTGAAGATTATAAAATAGACCTAGAAAGTTTATTATAAAACCAAAAATAACCTCTTTTTAAATACTTCAAGCATTAACAAATGAGTATTTACAGAACCAAATACTAAAATACTTCTGTGGTCTCCTTTAGATCAGTGAACTGTAACCATAAATTGTAAAGGAAATCAGAAATTTCTGGGAGAAACCCCATCACATACTACCTTTTCTTCTAAAACCTTTCTTGGCTATTGGCTGAGGTTCATCGTGCTGTTCTCCAGTGGTATATACATATCACTACGTGAATTCACAGTCAAACAAACTGAGACTGTGTTTATATTGGCAAGGAGAACAAACTGATAGGAGTGGATATGCCGAGCAAAGATACCGAATGTAGAGATCTTGATACATTTATGTGCATTTCAGGTAGGACCGACTTCAGGTTATCCCTAGGAAAGTAATATGGATGGGGCACACTAGGTATGCATGAGGTACCTCTGCAGCAGTATTCTAGTTAGGATCAGCAGCTCACTTTTGAAGGGAATCTTCTGATGGCTCCCACTTACCATCAAGGGTATGGAGTGTGCACAAAGGATTCCTTTTGAAGGAAACCAAACCCACAGTTACATCCCCAGAACACATTCAATATATTCAAACTCCAGCTGTCACTGCATCCACTGTGACAAAAGCTGGTCTGGATGTCAGTGGTGTGGATGTCAGGTCTTCAGCTCTTTCTTCAGAACTTTTCTTACTTGCCAATGTAGACAACAAGCTCAGACACATAAATATCCTGAGGCAAAGAAGTCATGACATAAGGTTATAAAGGTGAGGTATAAACACTTTACAAGTGTAGCAAAGGACTGAAACATCCCAGAGCATGGCAAAAATCATAAATAGGTGGTTATGCTATAGAGTGAGTTGTGAAACACTGTGTTGAATATACAGAACAAAAGAGCTAGTTGGCACCTTCAGTTATTGCTGAACTTAGGAAAACAAAACAAGTTGGACAAATGGACTCAGAAAGGCACCTCACTGAGTGAACTCAGTGCTCTGGAGAGAGGAGTGGACACAGCGCAGGACCAAGACACACACAAGAATTCTCCTTAATCTCCCAGACACAGACAAGCGTCCATCCAGCTTTACACCTAAGTGACATATGCTGACACTGTGACACACCTGTACCAAGGGGGCTGGCAGCTGTCTGCACACCTGCCCAGCTGAGCAGCAGCTGAGTAACCTATTTCAAAGGTGTTTGCACACATAGCTGTGAGAAGGGGCCTGCAGACACTAAGGAAACGCTGCTGCAAGCACATCTGCTGTAATACCACCAGGAACTTGGTGGGACTCAAAAATCACAGAAACACAGAATTGGTCAGGTTGGAAAGGAACACAGAGAGACACCCGGGTCCAACCTTCCTGCCCAAGCAGGGTTATCCTAGAGCACATGGCACAGAATTGTGCACAGATGGTTCTTGATACCTCCAGTGAGGGCGACTGCATAACCTCTCTGGGCAATCTATTCCAGTCCACAGTCACCCACAGAACTGTAAAGTTCTTCCTCATGTTCACATGGAGCTTCCTGTGCATCAGTTTCTGCCCGTTGCCTCTTGTCCTACTGCTTGGAACCACCGAGGAGAGCCTGGCTCCATCCTCTTGACCCCCTCCCTTTGGATATTTATACGCATTGATG
>VZTT01068654.1:77258-89393 GCA_013400855.1 Buphagus erythrorhynchus
TTCCCTTCCCTTCCCTTCCCTTCCCTTCCCTTCCCTTCCCTTCGTCTTGAGTTGTGCCGTAGGGGCTGCCGGGCGCTGCCGTGGCCCTCAGCCGGGACGGCTCAGGTTCGAGACCCCCGCGCCTTGTCCCGCTGTTGTGAAACCAGCCTCAAGGACTGGAAGCTGTGGGGCTCGCGTTTCTCTGTTTTGTTCGTTTGTTGGTTTGGGTTTTTTGGGTTTGAGGTTTTTGTTTGCTCTGTTTTATTTTCGGGTTTTTTTCCCCTGTACTTCCCTGCAGCAAACCTTTGCTCTTGTTCTAGTTTGTTCCTGCGTTTGTGTGTCTGCCCTGCTTTCCATAATCCAGCTTTTACTAGAGGGTGACTTCTCCAGGGCAGAGACTGCCAGTTCTGGAATGTCTGGAAAAGACTTTGCTCTGCTGTACCAAGTATTAGTAGGAAAGAAATTACTGTTCAAGAGCTCTGTGGGAGGAGAGTGTATTTTTTAGTTGCCTGAGAAGGAGTGCCAGCGAGGGAAGTTTTATACTTTCTGTTTTGTACTCGAAAGTCTTCCCTGAGTGTGCCAGGTCTGGAAAACAACAAAGGAGGTCCAGGTGTAGACAGTGTGTGTCGTGATATTCTCGAATTCTGAAAGTCGGTGTTGTGC
The DNA here is from genome assembly GCA_013400855.1 of Buphagus erythrorhynchus. Classification (NCBI taxonomy): domain Eukaryota; kingdom Metazoa; phylum Chordata; class Aves; order Passeriformes; family Sturnidae; genus Buphagus; species Buphagus erythrorhynchus. Next base: position 77,901 of record VZTT01068654.1, read on the forward strand.
TCTAAGAGAGCAAAGACCTATTCAGCAACTAGGGCTGTTATTTTCAGGATGAGTGACCATTCTGCGTCTCTGATGGGTTTTTATTTGACTAATGGAAACCCATAGGCTTGTGAGGTGTCATGGAGCTCATGAGCTGCTTGAATGTAGGCACACAAATTTTATTACCTGCTCCTTAGGGAGAGACATGAAAATAGCACCACAAAAAGTGCTGTTAGAGATTTCTTCCCTGGGTAGAATTTAAAAAAATATACCTCAAATATGAGTTGTTTATTATGTATCTTCTTTAAAGGAGAAGGTCAGAAGACAATACTGGTGTCTGGAATCTGAGTTTTTAATCAGCTTTTTAACAAAATTACTAGTTTTGTGTGGTTAGAAATGCTTTCATAAGTCGATAAATGAAAATGAGTTAAGGACAATATAAAGTCTAAAGAAAAGAAAAAGTATAGTTGTTTACTTTTTCCTTTTGGATAATGATCAATTACTAAAAGGAGCTTAACATATGTATCTTTCAAATTTTTAGGGAAAAACATTCATTTTTCAATACTGGAAGTCATACTTGTAATGAACTGAAAATGTCTGGTCTGTGTTACACAACTGGTGACTTGTTCCTGTTTGACCTTAAAAATGTGTAAGATTTAACGTCAGATCAGTTAAGGTTTGAAAAGCAATATAGTTTTGTAGAAATCTGCATATAATCTGTAAGTCTATCAGTGATAAAAGTTAATAGGTAATTTTTGATTGAAAAAGGTGATGTGGAAGTTCTGACAACTGAATCTTCCAGTAAACTTAATTTTATAAAGTTATTAGTGAAACTTTATTGAACAATTATTACCTATGCCATAATACAATAACGATGTCTTTGAATAAGGGAACTGAAAATTTCACAAGTCAGAAATGTATATGAAAGGAACGATCAACTAAATCTGTGAAGATTTTTTTTTAATCAAGAATCTCTCTTAGCTTTCAGACTCTTGTGTAGCGTAACTTCTCCATCATTAACATCATTTCAGTTCTCATGAAGACATTGTCTTTAACTGCCCAAGGCAAAGTCTCTAATAATGCTACTTTTGAGGCTTTCCATCTGATTTGTGGCTTAAGTCATATTAGAAGGAACAGTTGTAGGTGGTTGCTGATATCTGTGAAGTTCTGTTGTAGCAGCCACAAAACTGGGTAACTGAGTCTAATGGATTTATTCCCTGTTGCTGTGAAGCACAGGATTGACAGCAGTCCCATATTTTTTTGCCAGCTCTAAAAGAGAGGAGAGTGCTGTTTTCTGGGAAAAGGTGAAAGGCTGAGAAACTTCCTTTTGAATTGTACTGTTACTTGCCACCTTTTGAAAGGTAAAAGGGTAGTGCTTAAGACAGCAAAGTGCCAAAAATTGTTGGATATGGAAATAAAAAAAAAATTGTCTGTTGTTTTTTGATGGTTGTTGTTGGTTTGTTTTTTTTTTAATTCCGTATCAATGCAGCTCTAAAGCTAAGCATTGTTTGAGGGGATGGAAGAGGGTGGGACTTCAGTCTTGAGTAGGAAGTTATGAAGTATTTACTGCATGTACATTTTCTGTTCTTCATAGGTGGCATGAAACATCCTGTTTGTAAACATATGCATAAGGAATGCTCTTGTCACTCCTTGATAAGTTACTTTGGCCTAAACAGCGATTGCCTCTTGTAAAAACCTGTAAGTAAAATGAGTGTCATTTGAGATTGCTTTAATGATTTACTTTCTGATCACAGCATGATCTGACTGTAAAAGGAAAAGTAAATATATAAAAGTGAAAAGTTATGGTATTTGACAAAGAGTCTAAAAGCTGAGTTGCTTGGTTTTTTACAGAAATGGCAGCTCAGAAAAGGAAGTCTACATTAGTAGAACCTTCTGCTAAACGTCCAAAGCTGGACAAGAACAGCAAACCGTCTTTGTCAAAGAAGGAAAAAGAGGTGTCGGATACAAAACATGGCTCAAATAAATCAAAGCCCAATCAGTGTGCAGTGCAGGAGAAAACTGTACTCAAAACCTCTGTCAAACCAAACAGGTCAGTGACAAAAAAAATACATCATTCTGCATTGTCTTGATAGACTACATTCGTGCAGATCCATCAGAGGGAATCTGAGTTAAAGATATAGTTAAATAGTGCTAGAAAGGAGATCAGATTTTAATCATTATGTGTGCTGTCTGCTACATGATTTTTCTCTGCAAGCATGTAAATGCCTTGAAATCCAGAAAGACCTCCTTCAAAAAAGTTTCTGAAGCAAAAATAAATCTAATACTATCTATAAATATACATATAGCTCATACTTCACTTGAAAGTCACAGGTGTCAGTGATTAGAAACTGGTAGAGATGTTACAAAGCATTCATCTGGGGTGCACAGTTCAGTCTTGCAGTGCATAAAAACCATTAAATACAACAGTTAAGAGTAACTAGGTGGAAGTGAACACATTTTTGGGATAATCCTTCCAAGTAAATAAGCAAATCCTTCCAAAAATATTGAGAGTATGAGATCTAGTGTTTTAAGAAAGAAAGAGGCAGAGGAGGAATGAAAAGAATCTTATGACAGATTCTTACTTTTTTTTTTGCTGAAAAAAGTATTATTTGAATCTTTCAGTGATAACACCAATGAACTTGAAGTAGGAACACGCATGACTACGAGATCATCAGCACTCAACTCAAATAATAAAACAGTACCTGGCAAAACAGTCCAACAGCAGCAGCCTAAATCTGTAAAAAATAAGGAGGTATGCCAGAAAAAATCCGTGCAAGAAATTCCTAAGTCAAAATGCTTAATTGCGCCAAACGAGCCAGTAACGAGGAGATCACAGAGACTGCAGCAGTTAACAGAAGTGCATGTTCCAGCAAGATCCCTGCGCAGCAGAGAAGTTAAAGAAGAAAAGGTTTCGGAAGTTAAGCACAGTAGCCAGGCAAAAAAACATGCTCACAGTGTTCCATCAAAACCACTGAAATCTGCTGGAGGGAAAACAGAGCAGAAAAACACAAAAATAAAGACAAACAATAAAAACGAGGATAAAGAAATACATGTAGAAGTGACCAGCTCTCTGAAAGAGAAAAAGTGTAAAGCAGACAGTAAAAAGGATAATTCCAGTAGCTTTCAACACAATCTTCAAGGGTCCTCATCATGTCCTGATGAGAGTCTTGAGGAAGTCACGAAAGACCAAAAGGGCCCTGTGTCTCCTAATTCTAGCAACACAAAAAAAGCAGAAACTGATTCTCTTAAGCCAGCATCTAAGGAAAAGCAACAAACACACCAGAACATAAAACCCAGTACAAAACCAAAAAATACTTCACAGCCATCTGTGAGTGAGACAAATGTGGCTGATCAACCAGAGAACGATGCAAAATCCAAAAGGGTGAGCATCCTTGAACTTTGTGAAGAAATTGCAGGTGAGATTGAATCAGATACAGTAGAAGTGAAAAAAGATTCCCCTAATGCAGAGGATAGCAAAGCAGAAGAAAAGCACGATGACACACATTTAAAGCAAAGTGAAATGCTTGCTCAGAAAGAGCCCAGTCAAAGTACTCAGTGCAAACGGTTTTTCCCTAGCAAAAAAGCAATGCCTGTCAAATGCACTCTGAATGGTAGAACTAACTCCTCAAACAAAAACTCTAAATGGACCAAAATTAAATTGCTGAAAGCTAGTAATGTGAAGCAAAGTAACTCAAATTCTCCAAATGTCCCCAAGCTTCCTTTTTTAAAAGATTTCCCTGAAGTTTCAGAGGCAAGTCAAATGACTGTAGAAGCAGAGCTTTCAAAGGCACAAGGCAAGCTGTCAACAAGACTCTTTGAGAATGAAAGTACAACTTGTGTGCAGGAGAAATCAGATCCTTCATCTGAAAGAGCTGGAGCTAAAGAAGTGACATTAGAAACAAAACAGCCCACAAGGAAAGGTGCAGAGAATGGTTTGTTGCCTAACTTGACAAAACCTTTGTGTGAGCCAAGACCAGATGAGGTAAGTTATTTTAATTATGGTGTATCGTGGGAGGATGTTCTAAATCTATTCTGTTTTCTGAGAATCCCATGCTCAGAATTGTTTTAACAATGACTTCTTTTACAGTAACTTAAAATTTTAAAATGTATTAGAGATTTACTGCTGTGTTGTCATAGATGGGTGATAGTAAGCTGAAAAATTGATTCTACCCTTCTAGATTCTGTTGTTAACTAAATGTTGATCAATGAAATTTTGTGCTGGAACCAAAGGTTGTACGGATTCGTATGGACACTTCTTCATGGCTTCGGCTTCTGTAGCTGTTTTGTTTTGCAAAGGTGTATTAGGAGAGCAGGTTTTTTCCTCTCATTTCCTTATCTGAATGAGTTTCTACTAAAATTTAGGATTTTAAGGACAACTGTGTTCTATAGGAAATATTTTACAAGCCTATATATAAAATGAGAAAGATTTTTTTTCAAAATTAATACCACAAACTTCAATATGGACTATCTAATCAGTTGCATTTTGTCTGCTTGAATTAACATAAAATGATGCTGTATTCAAAATGTTAATACTTAGTTCATTTAGTTGTTTTGTTAATAGGTTAAAGGCATTGAATAATTTGCGCGTTTTTAAATTTAATATTTCCTGTTTTGCTTAGGACTTTAGATTATATTTGGACTCAGATCCAGAAAGTTCTCCAGTAAAGTGTGTTACAGCTCCTAGACCACCAAAACAATTAAAGAAAGAACCCAGAGAAAGTGAACCTCAAGGTAACTGTCTACTACTGATTTCTCCACTTGGTTTGATCAGTTCTGTGGGAAGGATAAGTCTCCCTGTAAGAGGAATGTTTCACAGAGTGAGGCATAGATGGTGCAGAACTAAACTTCGAGAGTTGGAATTAATGACCAGGGGGTTTTGTATTGCTTTGTGTCACACCCAGGGCCACTTGAGTAGCACTGAAATGTACTTTTTTCTCTGGGCTGTGGAGTGGGAAAGAGGGGAAACCCAACCAAATTGTTTCCTTTTCCATGTAATAAAGCAGTAAAACTTCTGTATTTCAGTTGGCTTCTTCTCTTGGCTTGGCTTTTGTTAATTCTCTTCTTTGAATAAGTATCTGCGCTTCTTTCTTCTAAATTTTTCTATTTGATCTTAAGCAAATTATTAATTGAGTAATCACTCCTGTTTTTATTGTGTAGTCTTCATTTATCAGCCACTGAATGCAGTTTGTCAAAGCTTATGATGAGTGTGATGTGAATATTTTGACTGAAGTACATTTGACTAAGAAGTACTGTCAATGGATCAGTAACTTGTCTCTTCATTAATTTTTTTTCTGTTCTTAATGGTGAGGGGTTTGTTCTGGGGTTTTCATGTATTCTTTAATGTATTTAATTAATGTATTCTTTTAATCTGAACCTCAGTTTGAGTGCACTGCTTTATTATTTACCTTTACTAAATAGTTGGAGGTTTTTTCCTGACATTGTAGGATACTTTTTAAGGGTAGCTACTCTTAATTTCTGTTACAGAATTTAAAAAAAAATTGCTTTCTTTTGCTGTTTTTAATTGTTTCTTTTCCTTAAGTGTTGTAGAACATGCCTCAGATTGTCAGTACAGTATTTACAGTATTGTAAATACTGTACCTTTATGATTCTAATAAAATATAGACAGCTATTTATATATGTGTCAGTATAAGCATATTTAAACTCCTAGGTAATTTACTGCTGGCCTTGTTTAGCTTCTGGCAAACTGTTCAGCAGAACTGCTGTCAAAATGTTGGAGAAAAATGCCTTTTTTTTAAAGTATACTTGGAGAAATGTGAATACTGCCTCAAACTGGAATGTTTTTTTATTGGCCATGAAGAGATTGCAAAATTGTTTTGAATATGTTTTATGAAAATCACTGTTTGTGTAACTCAGATTTCCTTTGCAATTAAAAACTTTATAATGACGTTATAATCTTTGATTAATTGTAGATTTGGCTCCCACGCAGTTGATGCAAACTTCACTTACAAGTCAAACTTCTGAATCTGAGAACAGGTATAGTATTTCATACATTATGAAATTACAGTAACCTTGCATGTATAGAATTATGAGAGAATTTATTATAAAATAGTTGTCTCCCAGCCTCAGTTTTCAGTTTCAAATAAGTGACTTGTCCTTTGTAAAAACAGACTTTAATTTTATCCCATTGTTAAGGGATGTTTTTGCTTTGCTAAGATATTTGCAGCTGCACATTTATTTCAAAAGTTATTATTTAACAGAGTCAGAAAAACATTTATACTGGTCTCTTCCTCAAATCAGATGAGAATCAGAGAGTAGGGGAAGGATTTGCCACATGATTTTCATGTACTGAATTACTTCATTTATGTCTGAAGGAGTTTTTTTACTCCTTGTACTATGGGAGTCTTGTACATGTGATTTTTTTTTTTAGGTGGGGAGGAGGGGATTTTATTTGGAATTCTGTGATTGCTGTGAGATGAAGGTGTCAGCAGCCATATTAAAAATAAAAAGTTCTTAGTACTAAGTTTGTCTTACAGTTCAAGTTTGCATTTTAGCCTTGATGACGTTGACTGTTAAAGTTTTTGAGCAGTTCTGACATAGGCTTTGGTTTTAGCCAATAAGCTAAAGACAAAAATTTCTTTGTACCTGAGACCTTGAGCAACAGCAGTGGTCAGTGTGTTGTTACTGTTTTCTATATTCACAATGGAGACAGGAAGAAATGTTTCAGGTAATTTTCAGTACATCTCTCTGAGGCCAGATTAACAATTCTAACTAATCAACCCTTTTGTGCATGTTGAAAAATCTACTACTGTGGAACTTCACAGAAGATGGTTGGTAAGGTAAATGCAAACTAGTTAAATGAGTGGCTTAAAATTTATTGATAAGCACTGCAATAACTTGGATTTTTCATATTTTTATTCACAACTGCCGAACAGGTTTATGGTATCTACTTAAATTTATTACCTTCATTACCTGAACAAGCTCATACGGCTTTACTATTATATGGATATATATTTTAATTCTGAGACCTTTCTTACCTTGCTTTCTATATGATATCCAAGATTTAAGCCATCATTCTTTCTGTGGCACTCCTGCCATAATATATAATAATCTGTTATCTGTGTGCATATCTACTGTGTAGCTCTCTTTAGGGCTTTGTAGGAAAAGGTTCCAGCAGGAAAAGGCAAACCTCCAAGTAGCTACGTATGGCAAATTTTAGGGCACATGAACGGAATAAAAAAATTACCCCCGATTTAGCACAAAAATGCTGTTTGAAAAAGTCTGGCAAGAGTTAATTTTTTAGAAAGCTCACTGCTGCACAGTAACCTGCTGCCTGTGCTGCAAGGCTGCCACAATTAAGTTTGCTCAGAAACAGAAAAGTATGTCAATACCTAGTTGAAGTATGTGTATTTTTGTGTGTGTTTTGCTTTGGCAATCTTCAAGAGTTTTATCCAAACCTGGAATGAATGTCATTTTTTTTCCCCTGAATATAGGAGTAAGTTCATAGAATGATTTTGGTGATAGTTTATTGTATTTTCCAGTGTTTCTTTCAGCTGTGACTTAAACTGAGTAAGATTGCAGTGATACTGATGCATTTACTCCTTGGGTCTTCCTCTCTTCTTCCCTATTAGAAGAGAATAACTTTTAAATGTAGGGATTTGACATCTGACTTAGATTTGTGAGAATATATTTACATGGTCTGCTTTAGCAGCCTGATTTATGATACCTAGATCTTACTTTGGAAATACATAGCATTAGGCACCATCAGTTATGCTCTGAAAGTGCCTCTTTTAAATGCTGGTGTTAATGGTTGAGACTAACCTACCCACTTGATAATAATTTTTTTTTCATAAACAAAAAAAACCCTTTTAATTAGGCTAGTTACAAACTGTCTTTCTGATTAATCCTTCTATTTCCTTATTTTTCCATTTGAATTGCATGTTAAAATATACAGGACTGTGTTTTATGTAATTAATTTGGATTTGCATCTTGGTAAAGTTTGTACTAATTACAGCGTTTTGAGTATCCAGCATGACGTGTATAAGCAGTTCCATTTTTAACATGAAATATATTTGTATTTCAAGGGCTCCATTGTCAAATCCTTCATTAGCATCAAAATGCAGTAACTTGCCATCATCTGAGGAGCATATTCAGAAAATAAAAGAAGCAGGAAAAGATGGTGATAAGCAGCTGATCACAGTAAGTAATACCCTTTTAGGAAGGCTTATAGCTTCTTGAAGAAATTATCTCTGAATTTGCAGTGCTATATTTAATGAATTTGTTTAGAAATCATTACTTTTACATACTGCTTAACACCATTGTAAATGACTTGTAAAAGTAGAACCTGTACTAGATTGCCATTCAATGTTGATGGGGAAATGGTGTCAGCAAGCCTTAATGGTTTATGTTTCTTGTTAAAATAAATTTCTACAACTTTTAAATAGGATGGCTATTCATTGAAGATAGGGCGAGTGAATATGCCTTAACTTACGTGTAAATTCTCAGTTTCTTAAAATTTCAGGATTATAGGGGGAGGTACATCTGATAGATTGTGTGCAGAATTAATATCAACAGATTTGTTCCTGTGTCATTAAAGCATCCGTTGTTCTGAGACCAACTTAAAGATTTCCCTGTGCATGCACTTATTTTTACCATAATATTTAAGCAGCAGTACCAGTTGGGTTATTTATTCTTAGCCTTTTGACTGTTAGCTACAAAATACAGGTAACAAGAAAATGGGAAATGAGAAGGGAGTGGCAGAGCTGGTTTGTTGTCTTGTAGAATCACACAGCTTAATTGTGAGACAATTGGAGTTCTTGGTTGTGTTTTGGTTTATGTTTTGAATAATGCACATGTCAGATAATCCTTGAGAAATGAAAGGCTAGAGAGGGAAAGGAATGCAGGCCGTTAGGAAGGAAGGAGTTTTCTTTTTAAATTATACGTCTAACTTATGTAATTGAAGGTGTTGCTAAGTTGTTACTTTTTCATGTAATACATGGATTATACATGGATTATCATTATTAGTGAAAATATTAACTGAAATAGAGCCAGATGAATTCTGAACGCTCTGTTGTATCCATACTGAAATATTTTAAAATCAGAGCTTCTAAGAACTAAGGTGATAAATATATCCTCTACTTATCTGAAGTTATACAAATCTAGGCACGTGAATGCCCAGCCCCAGGATAACTGAATTGCATCTAGCATTTAAGAGGTATTTCAGTTACTGCCTCTTTGAAATCTTTTTACCAACAGAATTAAAATGAATTATTAACAATCTTAACTACAGTAAAAGGACTATAAGAATATCCCTTTTCATTTCTGTGAAATTAACTTAATTTTTACTCATAGAGTAATATAACTTGGTTGAAAAGTTGCTAGGGTCTTTGACAAGAAGAAATACTAATTTCCTGCTTGGTTACTGAAGAGGGCTTGTATAGCTCTCTGCAGTGTTTATTATACAAAAAGATTTTTTGCGAGTTACTGATTATGTTGCTAGTATCCTTGTATTCAGCTAGAATTAGGAGAGCAGTCTTTTCTTCAGGTATGCAATAATAAAAGTTATTTACCAAGCAAAATTTTATAGAAAGGTTCATTGATGAAGAGCAGTGGGGAAAATGAGGAAAAATGGGAGAGGCGTAGTTTGTGGTTTTCTGTGGGTGTTTGTGGAAAAAGCAAGTGGGTATTTAATTTGTAAATGTAAAAATAACAGCTTCACAATATCTTACACATTTCAGCTCTTCATACAAATCTAATTCACTTTGATTTAATTGAGTTCAGAGTAGGCTTTTTATTGTGTGGAAAGGACATTTTAATAATGCCTGTATTTCAGTTTACCAAGACAGCATTAGGTAGGGTATTGGTCTGTTACTCTTTTATCTTGGGGAAAACTGCTCTTTTGTCAAAACATGTAGAGGAACTCAAATATTAGTTAAGCTACTTGATGAAATACTGTCCTTGACCTTGGTTACAGTGGAGATGAGACACAGTTATGTTTAGAATAGTTTGTGCCATCTTCTAGAGGTGAAAAGTGGCTAAATTAACTTCTAAATTACTAGGCTTTCATCCTACAAATACTCAAAAAATTTGTGATTAAATACATATAAAATAAGGTACTTTTTGTAATTAATAGTTTTGCTTGCAAAACCATGGTGAGTTTTTAAAATGTGGATTCTGAATGGCTGGGCTTATTTTTCTATTATTAGTAGTAATTAGTAGTAGTGTTTATGTATCCATAAAGATGCTGTGAGAACAGAGAAATTAGTAATTTGGTTTAAAAACTGCTGAGGTTGAAATTTCTGCTATGTAGAGAGCAGTCTCAATACACAAGGTCAAATCACTTAAATTAGCATTTATAGTGTCTAAAAAATTATAGTTAATAGCTAGAAATAATTTTTATTTCAAATTTCTGGCATGTTGTATTAAGAGAAGTAATTTCATTATCCTTTACCTTGAGCAAAGTTGGGAAGTCATGCTTTTATTCTTAGGAAGAGACATTTAATTAGCACTTTGTTGCACTTTTAAAAAAACTAAATGCCTAAAAGATGCAATTTTGGACTCTCCAATGTGAGATCTGATTCTTTTGGAGATGTCAAGCCAGTCCATCTTAATGTATGTACAGAATCCTTTTTTCTTTTTGTAACCACAGCTGAAAAATTGATCATTTATTTGACTAGTCACATAATGCAAAATCTTTTTTTTGCTGCTTGTTTGCTGCTGAATTTTCTTAGTCTTTCTTAATTAAGTTTGACACTTGTCCTTTTAAATTCTTTTGGGGTATCTGGGGCTCAGTGTCTGGAATGTTACTGTATTCTAATCTTTTTGGTCCCTGAGCTATATTTAGAGAGGTTTTATGGTGAAACTGGGCTTTGTTTTTCACAATATGCTTTGAGTTTCTTGTATTTAATCCTTAAAGATATATCTTAGCTTCCTTCTTCTCCTGTATTCATACTATAATGAATAGATACATTTTCTTTCTTTCTTAAGTAATATAATTTTTAACAAACTTTAAGGCTATTTGACTAACAGAAGTAAAATAACACAAATTCTATTTGTAGAAGAAATGCTTAGTAGCTGCACTTGCACCATGCTCTTTCCTGGTACACATCATCTAGTTATCTGGGCAGCTTTCAAACATAAAATTATCTTCATTTTGTAGAAGCACCTCTAAGTCAACATGGGTTGTTTCTGTGCAGATTTGCTTGCTGTCACACATCTTAAAAAGCAAGTCTCTTCAGAGCATAGAACTTCAGCTGAGAACACTTTATAAAGCAAACAGTGCCAGAAAACAATGGTGTTTGAAGTGATGTGCAAAGACTTAGGTTGAGACTGAAGAGAGGTATGATCTCTTTTTTAGGGGAAAGAAATTAGGATCAAGGCTAAAAATTCATTGCATTCCAAATCTGTGACTTGGTGTTTGGTGGAATAGTCTGCTATGAGTATTTGTGAACTGCACCTCTTACACTTCATTTAAATTTTCTGTTGGTAGGTTATCAGGTTGCATGAAGCTCCATAGGAAGCCTTCTAGAGTAATGCACTAAAATAGTTCTTTACTTT
>VZTT01068654.1:97252-151270 GCA_013400855.1 Buphagus erythrorhynchus
TCCTTCTTAACAATCTTAAGACTGTTTTCTGCATGGATGAGTAACTTTTGCCATTCTAAATATATGAGTTTTTACCACTAGTCATTTGATCTGGAGTCAGTGGTTCTTGCTTAATAGTATTGTGACAGAAACATTCTCGCCTCCTCTTAGAAAATAATTTCAATTTAAGATAAGCCTTCTTGGCAGTGAATTAGTACACCGAGTGACTACTTGATAATTTTTAGTCATCCAGAAATACTGGAATGACTGCTAATTATCCTGGTTTTGCTAGGAGGTTTTTAGTGGGGATTGTTGGGAGGATAGCTCATAGGTTTCTGAATATTTGTACGTAGTTACTGCATTGAAAGTTTAACTGTCTTCCTCGCCCTGACAATGTTAACTGGACAGTAGCATCAGGGAATTTAAAAAAAGTACTAGGGAAAGTCCTGGTAATTCTGTGGTTAGACTTCCTGATCCAGGAACACGTGGTCTCAGTGACCTTGACATGTTGCATTTTTAGCTCTCCAGACACTCTATATGTAGTTTATATGTTTGGCATTACTTGTGATTCAGAGGCCATTCTAAGGGATCTTATAAGCACTTGTCATTCTCTTGTCACTCACATTCTCCATGCCATATGATGAAGTCCCAGTCTGACTTGAGAAAACTTTTCTCAGTTTTTTGTCCCTTTCAAGCATCTCTTGTTATGGGCTTAGTAGTTCTATGAATGATTCATTTCACAGACTCNAAATTCTGTTTAGGTCTCTAGAAATGTCATGATGCCCCCAAAAGGACAGGTCAGCAAGGAGTTGGTGTTGGGTCCTTGCTTTGTCGTGGGTGGCTGATACAGATGTTAAAGAAATTGTAGACCTTGTGTGTAGAGAGGAATTTTGACAAGTGTAATGACCATTTCTAGATTTGGGGACAGAAGATTGGCAAGGATTGATACAGATTTTCCTAAGGGTGACATTTGCTGTTAATAGAAGCATGCAAATTAAATTAGCAAGAAGGTAAAGTGGCCAAGGATAGCACTGGAGCAGGAATGAGACGTCCCCAGCTGCAGACAAATGGAGCAATCTGTCTCACTTTGCTCTGGTTTCAGACATCTGAAAGTCTCCAGACAAATGATGCCATTCTAATGTGTGTGTGCATGATGTACACACACATCACACGTGATGTGTGAGTGGTGATGTACACATTAGATGTTAGCTCCAGCAGGATGGGCAGCTCTGTGGGATGGATAAATGATTCAGTTTTATAAAATCTCCTAGCTGTGATACCACACAGTGCCAATTCTGCATCCTCTCTATGATACCACGTGTGATCATCCTAGTATTTCTGCAAAATACTTTTGTAAGAGCAAGACATTTTTAATGGCGCTTTGAAGTTGCAAAGCCAAAACCTTAAGTTAGTAAATGCCTGTGGAGTAGGTGTCATATGTGATTGCAGTTAATGTGTTTGTACTTCAAGCTCATCTTCTTGGTTAAGAGTATCTTGAGCTTAAGAAAAAGGAGGAAACTGTTATTTGGACTGTGTAATCTTGCTAAGTTTACAGCTATTTTGCTGTAACTGCACCCAAGTTAATCTCTGAGCTTCTTAAAATTCTCACATTTAAAGAAAGGCAATATTTAACTTCTTGGCATCTAAAGTTAATAGGATATTGAGATTGAAAATGGTGCTGAAGTTTGTCATCTTAGAAGGATTTCATACTTGTCTTGATTTGCATTAATTCCAAAAGTAATGCATCTGTATGACATAAAAATAATATTACAAATGAAGTTCTTACCATTAATATCTTCTGTGAGAAGTTTTAATAGAAGATAATATTCGGTAGTTATATCCAAGTTATATCCAAGGATCTTAATGTGTTCTGCAGTTAAAAACTCATTCTCTATATTTCATTCATAGGAAGGAAAGGCAGAATATCTTGTCAGGAAGAAAAATGCAGCAGACCCATTCTCTGCTGAAAATTGTCAAGGACACTGGTTTACAAAATTTCACACTAAACTTCATTACTAGGGGAAAAAATTCATAAATGCTTTTTGTAGTGAAGACCAAGAATGATACAGTATTAACCATGTTTTCTTCAGTACCTCAGTATTTTTGAGGAAAAAAAAACTTTATAAGAAAAAAACACTCCTTTTTTTCATGTATTTTTATTCAGTTGAGAAATAGTGAGTACAGAAAAGCCAGAACTGGCATATACAGAAAGGCACCAGCACAGCTGTATTGTTTCCTACTCCTATGTAAGAATTTGTGAAAACTTAGGAAACTCATGGGAAGTAGGCTATCAGATCTGCCAACTTTTAAAGACAAATCTACATCAGAGATTATTTTAAACTATAAGCAGAACATAATTCATGAAAAATAGAGCTATGAACATTTAGTTACTGTGTGTTGGAGCCCTCTTTACACCTCTGTTCTACCTCATTCTTTATATACATACATCATATCCAGTGTATTGGTAGCTACTGTCCACACTATTTCATGATCTGGTAGCGCTTGCTTCTCTGTGTTGTCCTTTTTGTAATGATGTCTTTTGTAATCCTACTGCTGTTGCCCCTTAATAAACAAAGCAGAAGCAGCCTTTATTCTTGTTTGAATTGGGAGGAAGTTAGAGGCAGACTAAAAAGGAGCTAACTGTACATTGCATAGTTGCCTTATTTTCTCAAACAACTACAAATACTTATGGGATAAGTAATCCTAACATAGAGGGGAGAAGGGTGTTGCTTACACACCCCCTTACAGCACCAGTCTGCCCAGTTGTGGTGAAGGGTCCCTGCCTGCCTTGCTGCTGCTGGCTGGAGGGAATCTGTTGTTGGGCATAGACTTGCAGGATCAGGGAGGAGTGCTGTAATCATGTGCTTTTACTCCAGGCCTTGCGGAACATGTTTCCCTGTGGGAAGAGTAGCTTTCCTTTTCACTTCTTTGGTCATCACAAGCGATGTATATCAATGCTTGGGCATCTGATTTAGCAGTAAATAAGTCTTAATGTCGTAAAGTAATGTTAGTTAAAAAGGAAAGCAGTTTTTCTGACATTGCAGTAGAATATTATATATTGCAGACGTAGGACTTCAGTTTCTTACTCTACTGAGGTATTCTTATCATCTGTATTCTGAAAGAGTCCCATTTTAGTTCTCAGTGACTGAAATACCTTGCAGACAGTAGTATTTTAGTAGTGTTAAAATAGTGGGGGGTTGGTTAAAAAGTGTTAATAGGTGTGTTTAGGGAAATAATTTTCAGACCACATGAAAGTGCTGGCACTAAAGCATATTTTGTGTATTGCGAATATCTAATAGGATTATTCGCAGCTGTAGCACTTTTTCCTTCAATGTTACAGTATGACAAAGTTGTGATCAGTCTTGTGTATTGCTTCCATTTGTCTGGTTTAAAGGAAGCAAAACTCAGCAATAAGGGTACTAAAGGTGCGGATAAATATATGAAATCACGTTTTTTCTTTATAACATTATTAGAGCTGCATATGACTTTAAAGGCTCAATATGGCTTTAAAATGGCTTCACTAAAAATCTGGATGAGCTTAAGCATTGCAGNTCAAGTCAGAATCTACCTCTCCTGTGAATATCATCAGTCTCCATATTATACAGATCACTTAAGAAGATTGTCAGGTGGACAGTAATTAAAATAACGAGTTGTATACATTTGAGAATCAATTACTGCCTTTTTCACAGATTTTTAGACTTATGCTAATCTACTGTTGCTTAAAGGCATAAATACTGTGATGTTGAGAAATGTTCTGTTCTTTATTGGATTTCATTTTGTGGAAATACCTGGCTATAACATTAACAGGATACCTTAACCTAAAAGTTAGCGTTGAATTTTCTGCATTAGGCTTACAGAAGTCTGGATGCTGTAATCACAGGATTATCAAACACATTGCATTTATATCCTGAGTGATGATTTAAAATAGGCTGTAAAAAGCTCTTGCTGAGCAAACAGGTAACCAAAAGGCAGAAAAAGACAAAAATTTGAGAGAGGTAGGGTTTGAAGTTAGAGAGTAATAATCCTTGCCTGATTTTTGATGCCTTTCCTGATGAGTCTCAAAAAGCATGTCACAATCCCACAAATTGCACTTGCCTTCTCCCCTAAATATGATGACACGGCTGTTTACTGCCCTTACTGTTCAGACCATCATGTATATAAATTTAAGCAGGATCTTTATTTGTTCAATTACTACTGAGAAGAAAAGCAGACAGGATTAAAATGGTGTCTGTGTTGCAACCATTGCCATGCGGGGTGCTAAATGAATACTTAAATAGTTTCAGGGCTAGCAGTGAGTAGAAAAATTTCTAAAATTACTCTCTTCATGTCCTCCTTGGGGTAAGGGACTAAAATCAGTATGAATAAAATGAGGTGCAGATCAAGTACTATAACACTGAAGTTTAACGTTTTTTGTGGTAGTATATATGGCATTTATACAGTGCCAAATTCCATTGCTTGGTCTTTAGTCAAACGTTATTTTATGGGAAGGTACAGATTTCAATGAGAATCACTCCATCAGTATTGTTTCTTCAAAGACTTTTTTTATTTAAAGTTGCTTTGAAGTAAGATTGTAGATCAGCCTTTTTAGTGGCTGAAGTTACTTCTGCATTCAGTATTTTTAGGTCCCATCAAAGCAACTTGAGTTCTAATATCTACCAGTCCCATCTTGCTAGATTTAAGTGGCTTTTTTGTTTTGTTTTTTTCCATGCAGGTACTGCTCATTATTCACCACGAGTGTGGATCTGAAGAAGAGTTAATTACCTCTATTTTTTTGAGTATGTTTATACTTCAGATACACACAACGTAGTCTCCTTCCCTATTAGATTCTTAGAAGGTAGTTATAAATTTTTTTCTAGTATCCTTCTTGTGGCTTTAACAGTTATGATCAGTAACAAAATAAAATATTCCTTACATTTTGGGCAACTGCATGCCAATCAGTTCACTTAGAACCTCCTGGAGGTCTTTCGCATGCCAGACTTTTAAAACTGAGTGTGTATTTGTGGAGGTAACTATGTTAAAAAGAAATCTTCTAATAAAACTTAGGGCTTTCTCATTCACTGGACTTCGAAATATAAGTATTTATGTAGGTTTGGAAATCAGTTATGTGAGCTGAATTTGCTACTTCTGTTCTAAAATTGAGTTTGCACTGCAGTTCTGGGGGAAAAATCTAGTTGGGAAATTGTAAGACACTTTCACATTGTTTTTAGATATAGTTAGGTTACTGTGTAAATTACTGTATAAATAACATCATATTTTATCTGTTGTGCTCATTTTAGAAAGCTAGCTGAAGTTTCCTTCTCTAGCAAAGCAACTGCTAAATTCTGTGAAATCTGCATAAATTCAGTGTCTAGAACAATAATCTGCCACTTCTGTTTGTAAAAGTACATCTTGTATATGTTTTAGATAAGTGTTTGTTTTATTTAGGGTTGGAAAAAGGAGAGAATCTTGGCTGAATATCCTGATGGGAAGATAATAATGGTTCTTCCTGATGACCCAAAGTATGCACTTAAAAAGGTATGGTGAGAAGGACTGGACTTGTATGTCTTGCTTTGTTTGCTGTTTTCATATACATAATGAGAATGTTCATAGAAAAGTTCATGCAATTTACATGTGAACAGTTGAAATTGGACTCAAAACTGCAGTGGTTCTGTTCCATTTTCCCAGACAGGTCAGATACCTCACTCTTAAGCACTGCTGGTTTCTTCATAGAGAGGCCAGGGCAGGGGTGGGAAGAGCGCCAACCAACTGACTTCTTCAAGTTTGGTTTTGTGTTGTTTTTTTTTGTTTTTTTTTAAGTATCCTTGAAGAATACCTGACATATTTCATGTAATATAAACTTCCCATTATATTTAAATTAACTGAAATTTATTAATTTTATAACACACCACGAACGTGGCACCATTTTCTAGGTGACTTTCTGATAAAAACGGATTTAGGTGGGAAGTGGCCTCAAAGTCATCTAGTCCATTGCCATGTCCAAAGCAGGATTTTCTCTGGTTATGTTGCATCTGACAACTTTCTAAAAATTCTACCACTAGAGGTTTGTCTGACCTCTTCAGACTGTATCACAGTGCTTCACTAACTGTGATAACTTCAATAACATTAAGAAATTTTCCCTGAATGTCTTAACAGAATCTCCATACTGCAATTTAAGCTCATTAGTACTAATCATACTGCCATAGCTATAGAAAACATCCTTCTTTTCCTCCTTGCAGCAGCTTTTTTGTGGCTGAACTAACTGATTTTTTTTTAACCTTAAGAAGATTGACTGGATGTGCTGGTTTTTTTTAGTTTATACTCCTAAATAATGTTATTTAGAGCTCCATTCATTGTCATGCTCTCTTCTGGCTTATCTCCATTTGTGCCATGACTCATGTCTTTCTTGAAGCTCTAAAACAGGGCCCAGCACACTAATGGGGACTTGGAGCAGTTGGGTACTCCAGTGTCCTGCTGGCTAACCTGTGTTCATACATATTAAAGTGTCATTTCATTTTAGCCTGGCACTGACTCTGCTTAGCTGGGGACTTGCTGTGGCTAATAGGGACTTTTTACAGTATCCCTGTCACAGGGTCATGGAATGGTTGAGGTTGGAAGGGACCTATGGAGGCTGAATTGATGCCCAAGACAGATCTTGCTGCTGGTGTGGCTATAGCAGGTTTCTTTAGTCTAAGTTACTGAATTAAAAAGAACCTACAAATTTTCACATTTGATGCAGATCAGTTTATTTGTTTAGTTTTATTTTTCTGGTGGGGTTTTTCTAATTTTAATACATTTATTGCACATTCATTTTTTAATACAATGGCTGAAGAAAAATAAGGAAGGCTGTAGCAAATGAAGTAATTTAGGATAGTTATCTTTAGTTCTGTGTAGCAGAAGTTGATAGAATCTTACAGCTGTCATAACCTTGGATGCCTGATTTCAACAATAGTTTTCCTTGGTGTTTCAGATAATTGGATGTGTCATTAAATGATTAGTACCTGAAGGGTAGATGAGAAAATAGAGAGTAACTCAATAATATGCCTGTTAAAAATTAATTTTAAAGCATTTTTTGACACAGTTTTCTTTACTGTGTGGGTGCCTGTGCATTGGAACACATTGCCCAGAGAGGGTGTGGGGTCTCCCTCACTGGAGATACTCAAGAACCATCTGGATGCAATCCTGTGCCATGTGCTCTAGGATGGCCCTGCTTGAGCAGGGAGGTTGGACCAGGTGTGATACCTTCCAGCGTGACCTGTTCTGTGATTCTGTGATGCTCACAGCATCAGTAATTCTTCTTTTGTGTTACTACTGTAACTGCAACATGCATTCAAGAAGCTTATGCCATTTAATGCACCATAGGTGAGGGCACCTTTTTGTCTTAGAGGAGATGAGGGATGATAGAGACTGTTCCAATGTTGAGATATAGGTTCAGGAATCCCTCAGTAAAAAAATAGTTCATGCATAAGCTTTCATTTACATTCATGCTGCAGTTTGTCTGTTTCTTCTAAACTTAGTAAACAAAATTTTATTTTTAGTTTCAGTTGCTCTTTGAAAATCTAATGGAAGAGTAGAATGCTGGAGGAAAGAGACAACTGTTACTCCGTTAAAACAAATGCCTGTATTTTCTACCTGCCTTGGCACTGTGCCTGCTGTCATCTGCTCAAAATCATTAATGGATTAGTTTTTTCAAGACTTCAAAAAAATAACAAAAACTCTTAAACTGCTTTAACTTTCCTTGTAGGTCTAATTTACTTCTAAAATATCAGAGCTCACAGTTTGATTATCTGCATTCTCTCCATTAGCCTTTGACTAATGAAATTTGGACTTAATGGAAGCTGACTTAGGGGGTCTCTACTCTTCCTGTTTCCATATGAGTATTGTTTAAGGAACATTTATGCGAATGATGTGTTGCAGGTTACTTAGGTTGATCCTTAACTTCTGGAATAGCTTTCAGTGTTCTAGATACCCTAATACATTTCTGCAAATCTGTGATTTCAATGTAAATTTGTAAAAATGTGCATTTAGATGTGTTTCTTATACAGCTTTTAAAATTATTTTGACAGGTTGAAGAAATCAGAGAAATGGTAGACAATGACTTGGGATTTCAGCAAACTCCTCTCATGTGCTACTCTAGAACTAAAACTCTCCTTTTTATTTCTAATGACAAAAAAGTCATTGGCTGCTTAATTGCAGAACATATACAGTGGGTAAGTGATTGAATTGGAGAAGGATAATCTGTCAGTGCTTATTAACTGTTTTTCATAGCAAATTAATATTCTGTGTATGCCTGTTCCACAGAGGAAGAGACTGGGTGGTTGGACCATTCTGAAATATAGTTACTCAGTTTTGTGTGGTTGACACTGAACAGAAAAACATGGATGATGTCTCACTTAGCTCAGACAGACCTCATCATCTAAAAACTTGCTACAGCTGAGGAGTGGAATTTTTCTTCCTCTGCTGTTACACAGCTCTGGCTGTGCTCTTGCTTGTGACAAGCAGGTTCAACTCCCTACCCAGCAGAAATCGAACATGGATGAAAGAGTGGATGCTCTGTATGATTGAGTTGAATCACCACAGGTGATAACAGCTCCACAGGAAATAAAAGCAGAGGACAGAACTGCACTGGAAGGCAGGACAAGAAGCCATTGCAGTACTAATCACAGATGTCACATAATCTGTCCATTCCAAATTGTAGTGTTTTCTACTGTCCCTTGTGAGTATCAGACAACAAGAAAAACAATCCTAGCCAAAGCCAGAAAAATTGATGCAAACACTTTAATACAGATGGTAATAAGAATTGGATTATTTGTTGCTGTTACTTTAAGTGAGATAAACTTCAGAGGGTTTTTTGTTTATTTAGTATTTTATCATCTGCTTGGTTTCTGAAACTGTTGTGAAAAACTAAATGACATAAATATACAGTCTTTTTGATAAAGAATTTTAGCAGCCAAGTATGTTTAACTGAAATAAATTAAACATTACTTTCTTCAGTCATTAGTGATGCTTTTATAAAGTGACGAATGTTTTTTACGTCATCTGCAGGGCTACAGAGTAATAGAAGAGAAGGTTCCAGAAATCAGTTCAGAAAATGAGAAAGTGATATTTGAGAGACAGAAAGCATGGTGCTGTTCAACTTCTCCAGAACCTGCTATCTGTGGGATCAGTCGGATCTGGGTGTTCAGCATGATGCGCCGAAAGAAGATCGCTTCTCGGATGATAGAGTGTCTTAGGTAAGAGGAAAACATTCCTCAGGTACATATGGTTTAGACAGAGCTCAGTGCAAGATTCTGTCTTGTGTGTCTCAAGCTTGTATTTCCAAGCTGCTGGTGATACTCAGGATACAGATTTGAGCACAGTTGACAGTTCCAATATTAGGTGGAGTTCAGTAACTAATGTCATTACTCTATAATTTTGTCTTCCACGGAAATCTTTGAGTGCAATTGTAATGAGTCACACTGGCAGACTCCTGGGGGAAATTCTTCCACAGTAATTATGAGTAAAGGACACAGGACTGTCTTTGGTCACAGTGCGAGATTACCCATGGCCTGGGACCCAACCATTGGCTGATTGTCCATTCCTTAGAGGTAGCAAGAGGGAAGCAACAGAGACCCAGTACACCAAACTATTGGGTATAGTCTGGTGGCTTCCAGCTGTTGTTTTGGTTTGGTTTTTTTATATATACTCAGGTCCACTGAACCTTTTGGATATTTTCAATTTCCATGGAGCTTTAGTAGCTAGTGGTGAGTGTATTCCAGCTGAATACTAAGTGCTACATCCATAAAAAGGACTCAAACATCTGTGCTATTGTCTAGATGAATGTTAAAAATGTTGACTCTCCAAACCTTTGGTTTTTTTCCAAGAAGTTTAAATGTCAGTTCTGAGTAATGGCAAGAATTGCTCAAATCTTAACGACTGCCAAGCTGTCAGGTTTGTGCTCGTGTCATTTTGGAGTTTCTAGAACAGGTACTGCTGCCTCTGCCAGTCCTCACCCTCTTGGGTATTTGGGGAGCTCAGCAAAGCTGTTCCACCCTGCACAATTGATCTTGCCCAGCTGGTGGAGCAAATCATGATCAGATCATGTTTTGGCTGACCTATTGACAGTGAAGTTGTATTCACATAAGCATATTAACTTGATGATTTGCTTATGTTTTTGGCAGATTTTTAATGGTGTGTTCTGTAGCTTCCTAGAAACTATTTCTAAAGCAAAAATTTATCTCCCAAAATGATGCTGGAGTTACTTCCTCAGCTATAGCACTAAAGGATCTTTAGAATCAGTTTTGATGACTTGTCGCAGCTAGTGAGGCCTCAGTTTTCCTCTTAACTTGCACTGCACCTCCCCTTTTGCTGTGCTCTGGTGCTTGTTTGGCCTTCCAGTAGCTCAGTGCTGTATTCACTATAAGTTTTGCATTACTCTGGTGCTCCATTGGTTTGTAGAAAAGTCTGATGAGCTCTAGAGGTAGTGTAGATGAGGGAGCCTAGGAAGTTGCAGAAGGCAAAGGAAAGGAGTGAGACTTGTTTTGGGACGGCAGTAAGTAGTTATATCTGCTCAGCTGCCTAAACCTAAACATTTTCCATAGCAAAAGGTACTTGGAATGGGATAATTTTGGTAACCAGCTAAATCCTGACTTGAAAATACTGAAGGCATTTTGAGAATGTCTGCCCCATTTCACTCAGGCTTTCACAGTACCTTGGAGTCACAGAAACAGTCAGTCTTCAGAACCTTGCAAAATTGTCTTTGTGAACACATAAAAGAGAAGAGAATAAAGCTGGTAGTAGTTAGAAAGGATTTTGTTCCTCTTATCTTTTCCTCAGTATTTAATGGAGATGTCCATATGAGCGAAGCTCCTGCTTCCTCTTCAAGTATGTTTATGGTTATTTTATAGAAGCTGAAGAACTTACATCTAAAGGGAGTTTCTTCTGGTTCTAAGGATAAAATATCACCTCCCCTTTAAGACCAGTTGAGGTCTTAAAGCCTGAATTCAGTTTTCTGAAATTGCTCACATAGCAGCCAGAGAATTAGAATGGTATCCCTTGATTCCCACTCTCCCTTCAAGTAAGACTAAAACATACAAGAAGTACTCTTCATGAACAAGTTAAGCAAATTGATTCTTTCTTTTTGTATAATTAATTACTGAATGTGTATTTAGGAATTATGCCTTGAGGTTGGTCCCTTGAGGCTCCTTCATAAGCACCCCAACTTGTTTTGTAGCTTGTTTTCATTCCTAGTGATTGTAGATTTCATTCCTAGTGAGACCCTAGCAGTCTCTTTTCTATTAAAAATATTTGGAATTAATTCAAACTTTTTATTTTAAATTCAGAATTTGAACTCTTGATGCAATTGTTCTGTACAAACATTCCTTCTAAAACACCAGCCCCTTATGAAACCCTTCCCAGAGCAAGTGATCCTCCTTGCTCTTTGGAAGGAGGAGATAAATCCTATGACTTCTTCCTTTTGAATGTCTGTGCCACTTAATTAATGGTTTGTGGCCTAATAGCATAAATATTTTTCATTATTCCCTGAGGGTAATTATCTTTTTTCCTTTTTCTGTCTTTTAAACAGGAGCAACTTCATATATGGCTCATACTTAAGCAAGGAAGAAATTGCTTTCTCCGACCCCACTCCTGATGGAAAGCTCTTTGCAACACAGTACTGTGGCACTGGCCAGTTCCTGGTATACAACTTCCTCAATGGACAGCACCAGACTTAACTGCTCTGCAGGAATTCCATTTTTATTGGAGACTTCTGCCAAACTGCATGGAGTGGGTGCAGAACTTCAGCAGAAGCCAGGGCCATTTTTATTACAGTGAACTCAGGACTGGTAACAACCAAACGGTTGTACTATTTTATTAAAATTGTAAACAATGCAGTAATAGGCTAACTTTGTTTTTTTAAAAGAAAGATATTTTATTAACTTTTACAAAAGTTTGATTGTATTTTATCTAGTTATTCATGTTTACATGCAGCAGAAAATTGTTCATAGTGGACTGTAAACTAATGCAAAGACTGTAGTCTGGCTGATGAGTACATGCTGAAGTTCTTACTGAGGTGATATATCAGTGCTTCCCAGTACTGGAGTGCTGGGCTCCTGCCCCAGCTCCCACTGCCAGTACTTGTCTGACAGAGTTCCAGGCTGGGCCCAGTGCCATCGAGGCAGGAAGTGTTAGAGTGCAGTGCAGTTGCTGTGGGCAACAACCCTCACAGGCTGTACGGCGCCTTCTGGGGTGCCCCTGTACCCTGCTCCATGTCAGGGCGCCTGCTCCCTGGTGGCAGCATCGGAATCTTGCTGTGGCCCCTGTCCCCTTCTCCCCCTGATTAGTTTTGGAGTAAAAGGTGGAATGAAAAGCCCAAGGACTGGTGTACTTGTCATTCTTGAAGTATTGTACTGAGTATATACCTTTGTTAGTGAACTTCACTTTGATACTTGTCACTCTTTCATAAGTCTCTCCTCTTTCAAAGGGTTTGTATGTTGAAAAACTGCTGTGGCCTTTCTTGATCTGTACATAATGTAGATAGGTTAAAAATAAAATACTTGATAGCTTTTTTAAAGTTACTCCGTATAATACTAAGTGTGAATGAATCTTTAGTGTATTTCATACTTTTCTTAGTGGGAAAAACATAACATGCTGAAGATCAGTGTCCCCAGGAGACCTGGATCAAGACCATCCTCGTACAAGGTTTCTAGTAAGGTGAGCAGGGATACCTTCAGTCATGAGTAACAGTTTAAAACCCTAATGGAAGATGGGAAAGATTTAGTTAAGGTTAAACTTAGGGTTTGTTTAAATTTGGGAACCTGTGTGCAGTCAGGATGTACTTGCTTATGGTGTGCTGTCCTTAGCCTTGGTTTAAAGCTGAAGCAAAGACCTTGCACCACATCCCAAACAATACTCAGGAGTACTTAGAGAGTAGCAGAACGGGGATGAATTCTGGGCTGCAGAGGCTGCTTGTTTCCAAGCTGCCATGTGTAATTTTCCAGGGCATTGTGAGCAGCCTGTAAAGAGCTTTGTCAGAAAAGTGGTGCAGATGCACAGGAACTCTAGAAGCGATCTTCTGTGGCAGGCTCAGAAAACAAGAGCAGGACCCATTAAGAGAGAGGCAGTCTGAAATGGTAACTTAATATATTCAAATTTAATGAAAGCACATTATAAACATACCATAGCCACAACTTCAGACAGTTTCAGTTCATAAACAATAACATGAGGTAGACTGACTAGTGAAGCTAAATTCACCAAGTTTTTGGTTAAGAAAACTTTACACTAGGAAAGCAACGTTTTTAACCCTCTTCCAAAAGTCACAAAAAGCAATTACATAAGTTAAGCAAAAAGCATCTGCATATGATTCTTTAAATCTTAGTTTACATTCAGTTTTAACCTGTGAATAGACAAGAACAGCTACAGGTAAAATGTAACGCTGGCCAATTTTCATACATTCATAAGAATGGCCTTAAAGGCAAGGCTTAAAACCAAAATGGAATAGCAATCGTGCCTGTCAGCCAAGGGTTTCCTTGTCAGGAATTCACAGGCAGCCAGATTAAAGTGTTCCATGGGACAGGCCTGTGCTGTTTGGGCTGGTGTAGTGCACTCTGGCCAGAGCGTTACCAAAACTCCTTGCTTCTATAGAGGACAGCACTAAGGAAATGGGTTTACTATTAGCTGGTAAAGGCAGGCAAATACACTGATTTTCTAAATGCACTCTCAGCCTTCAGGATGAGTTTGCCCTGCTCCACCAGTGGGCTAACTCCTCCTAGTAGTCTCAGCACCTGGAATTTTAAGAACTTAGTGCAAACATCAAATACACAAACAAAAAGGAGACCATTTTTGAACATGTAATACCTGACACTTCTCTACACCATGCTAAGACTGGGGGCTGGCCTTAAGCCCTCTGGCAAAACCAGAGCTACTACAATACATTCAGGCATGTGGCAAACGCTTCAAGAATCATCTTTTATATCCCTACTTCCTCCCAGTGTTAAAATAGGTAAGGCAGGTTGTATCTGAAGGAAAAAAAAAAATAAATTTACCGAAAGGGGTTGATTATGTGAAATTTGCTAAATTTACAGCATCAGAAATAATGCTACATCAACACAGACATATGCAAACCATTTTCCTTTGGCCTCTGTCAAATATATTATGTTTATTCATCTGTAAACATCTCTTCACAAGATAAAGTTGCTTAATTAACACTATGCCTTAAAAAAAATGCAGCTTTGGCAGGTCCTTCTGCACTGACTGCAGGTCAGGTATAAAGATGCATTAATTTCATTGCTTTTTTGGGGAGTAATTTCATATTCCTGAATAGCCTTTAAGAACACTCTGCATTTTTCTTATTGATAAAGGGGGTCACGATATGCAGAAAGATGATTGTTGAGGGGTGTGTGTGTGTAAACCTCAGTGAGGCAACACCTGCTAAGTGTGAGGGGAACAGAGCACTGCTACATTCACCCCTGACAGCCAAATCCTACAGCAGCAAGTTAATTCCAGAACACCTTCCCAAGGATCAGTATTGCGCCTGGAAATAGAGCAGTGTGCAACTGCTGCAGAGCCAGTATTTACAGAGGTACACGGATGATGGCATCAGGTGATGTGTTCATACATCTTTGCTTCTGGAGAGTCCCTCCTGAGCAGTCCCAGCTCCCTGGGATTTCTCCCCTGCTCCCCGCTGGAGCTAGTGTAGAATACTTTGTTTTTCTTGGGTCCAGCTCAGGCACTGTTACTCTCTTGCATGTTTCTTGGTGTGTTGCTTCATATACAGGTACAACTCAGACCTGATCTCAGCTCTGCAGCCAACTGGAGTTGAGTGTAAAGGAAATGGAGAGAGAGAGAGTTGCAGACAGTCCAGTACAAAGGCACGAGAGGGACAGGAGGATACACTTCTATACACAAAGGAGGATGGACCACAAGATTCCAAAGCTCTGAGGAGAGTGAGAAACCGAGGGTGATTGGCTGGGAAGTTACTCTGGCCTTTAACTGAAGAGAGAGCAGCTCTGAGAAACCTTTTGCTTTAGGCCCTGGAGCTGAGGAGGGGTTGCCTACTGGGGCAAAATACCATTGCTAAGGGTGCACAGTGCCTGCCATGCGTTTGCCCATTTGTTCAGGTTTAAGTAGTAAACTTTGAACACCTGTGGAAATTTTGCCAAAGACAGTTTCAATACGTACACAATTACAAATTTTAAACTAACACCGCACAGAGAACAAGACTATTCCTTGTAATACAAATATCTACTTCATATTGTAGTTTCAAACCCCTGAGTATTCCTGTACCACAGCACAGAGCTGAAGAGTCGTGGTGGGCTCTCCTCCACCTATCTTCGATAAATTCCACATGCTAGGGTGCGTTTCATGTAACACATTCAAGCTTGCAGCTGCAAAAGGAGAGCAGCTTCTTCCCCTAACTCAGCTGAATATAAAAAGGATTCTTCTTGGACAAAACATCCTCTTCCCCGATCCTATAGTTTGGTTGGCTATGTGATTAGTGTTGGTGGTTGTGAATGATGTGAAAATAACTGGAATCCGGGATCCTTTAAATCATAACCGATGTGGTAATTTTTATCCCAAAGAATGAAGCTACTTCAGAATGCAGGGAATCCTTTAGAGCAGTCTAGATAAATATTGGTTGCACTTTGCTCCACAGTGATTGTACTTTTTTTGGTTTTTTTGTTTTTTTTTTTAAGTTTTTTTTTTCTTAGCGGTGTCTCAGCGAAGCTTATATGTGGCGTCCCGTAAGGAAATAGAGTGGTTCATCATCGCTACTGTTGGCAGTTTGAAACTCATCCCGAAGTCGGAACTGCCACTCATCCTCCAACTCCAACCGCACTATTGTCTGCCGTAGCGAGCTTCTGTCCTGACATATGACACACAGGGTGGCACCTTCAATTGAAAAGCACATTAGATTCTCGAGGTACAACAACAACTCATCTCCTTCACTGATTTTCCTAAGATATTTTAAAGAAATCTCTGATGCTAGAGAGCAAAAAAGTAGTATTAGAAGGGTCTATCACCAACCCATCCAGTCCAGGCTCAGATCAGTCCTTTGAGCCCCCGGACAGAAATGCATGTGTCCATTTGCAGGAAGGCACAGAAATGGAGGAGCAAGCATGGTGTGGGGTGTGTTCTGGATCTCAGGATACCACTGCCTGACAGTCAGGCAGTGTTAATATCATCAACTGCAGCAAAGAGAACATTAACTGGATCTTTAAATTACTACTTAAAACTATGCCCAAATAATAAAGCCTACTTTTTTGTTTGTTTATTTCATGGGACACTTGGGTTTGTAGGAGGTCAATGATGAAATTCTACTAAGCCAAACCAGTCCCACAACTGACTTAAGAAAATTCGCTGACTTCCTTAAGTGCCCTTGGTAAAGCACTCTACGAGTCCGTAATTTCTTCTGTGGTTTAACAAATTTACAAACTTCGTTCCACCTGGTGTTACACATGATCATTTAATAAGCAGCAGAACTGGACACCTTCAGGACTTTCTCTGTTCTCTGCTCCAGCCCATGCACCTGACACACAGAAAGTTTTGGTTCATATCCCTCCTCTGTTTGACTGAAGCAGGGGAAGGGCTTTCCTACCAGGCATCCACTGTCTGTTTTTGGGAAGAAGCCACCCCTTGCCCAAGAAACAACAAAATGCCCTCTCTAGCTGCATCAGCTCTGGGGACCTGGTGGTGGGCAGCACCATCCCCAGCATGTCTTTGTGCCTTCTTCCTTTGTCCCTGCCCTGCAGGGCCCAAGAGGGCACAGGAGCAAACTTCAAAATGTGGTTCTTGGAACTAGCTAAGGGTCATCCTGAGAGGGAAACGGCTTAGCTGTGCCACCACAACTGCACTGGAGCTCTGCAACACACTTCAGCATTACTGAATTCCTCTGGCAATTTGATAATTGTCAGCATTAAGACAAAAAGAAAGATTTGTATGAGGTTTATCAGGTTCTGGTTGGCCAGACCAAATCATCCTCCAGCTAAGAGCTGTCCTTATTTACAGAACTGAAGATTTATTGCCATTATAGACTGATTTCCAGAACAGAATTTCCCATCCTCATCAGTAACCTATGCTCGCAACTGTCAAATTGCTGATTGCACAATTCACTTTCCATAAGGATTTCCACAATCCTTGCTGATGCCACTTTAAAGTAACTTAATGAATGTCATTTATCAACGATTACCTAAGGTTCAATTACCTGCCGACAGGAACAGAATTCTGATACACCCCTCAAAAAACACTCAATCTATTTTTTTTTTATTTCTCTGCCTTTCCCTTTTTCTCCATGCTATTATTAATTGGCAAGAGCCACCCAGGATGCCCAGCAGAGATATGTGATTACCTTTGAGAAACCTAAACCGCTTGAGGAGGTCTGCACCAACGAAGGAGTCACAGAGATAGAGCAGAAGTCCACTGAAGAACACCCCTTCACAGTTGACATTGACAGAGTGTGGGCGAGAGCTAATGTAACATATGGCCACCTGAAACACAAGGGGGAAAGAAATGCTTTCTGTCTCAGAAATGTCTAAGGATGACTTACATGGAATGGAATATAACTTAGTGATAACAGGCAAGTCAGCTGGTGCTCTGATAAAATCTCAATCCAACAAGATTGCAGTACTGAGCAAACTTTCCCAAACAAGTAATACACTGAACAAACCTCTAGATTCAGATTTGGTCACCAAGTCTGCAACACGTTATTTCAGGGCTCTCTGTAATTCAGTTTGATTTTTTTTTCCTCTATGAATTACCTGCTTATAATGACTGTATAGATTATATAGGTTTTTCTAATAAGGATACATTTGTCAAACATAGTGATTCCCGAAGTAGGGGAAATGCTGATGCTTGTGGTTCCAAGCATGCTTGTGTCTCAGTGCTGGGATGGCTGTTACGTATCAAAGGGTGTCTCCTCTATTTTACTACTGACCTCCATAAAATTTATCTGAACAACACCCTTGTTAGACATTGAGTCTACTCCAGACCCAGTTCAGACTGGCCATTGTGTTCAAAAATTCTAATCTCCCCACCTACAGACATCTAGAACATATTTGCAAAAATCTAATTTCCTTGTAACCCAGGTTCATAAAAACAGAAGCATCAAAGGATGAACACCAGGTTTTGTCAAGAACAGCATCACTTTCGGGTTTTTGCTTTGTATGAAATACTATTTCAGATAGACACGCCCAATTCCTTTGCAAATCATGGAATTGTTTAAGTTACGCTCATCAAGATCCCACTGTTACCGTGGATCCATGAGATCCAAGATCACTGACTTCAACTGTTAACCCAGCACTCCAAGTTCACCACTAAACCATGTTGCCAAATGCCACATCTACCCATCTTATAAATACCTTCTGGAATGGTGAACCCACCACTACTCTGCGCAGCCTGTTCCAGTGCTTGACAAAACTTTCCATGGAGAAATTTTTCCCAATATCCAATCTAAACCTCCCCTGGCACAACTTGAGGTTTGTTTCCCCTTGTCCCATCATTTGTTACCTGGCAGAAGAGGCTGACTCCCACCTGGCTACAGCCTCCTTTCACATGGTTGTAGGGAGTGATAAGGTCTCTCCTGAGCCCCCTTTTCTCCAGGCTAAACAACCCCAGCTCCCTCAGCTGCTTCTCATCAGACTTGTGCTCCAGACCCTTCAGCCGCTTTACTGCCCTTCTCTAGACACACTCCAGCACCTCAATGTCCTTCCTAAATTAAGGGACCCAAACCTGAATACAGGATTTGAGGTGTAGCCTCCCCAGTGCCGAGTACAAGGGAATGATCCCCTCCCTAGTACTGCCGGCCTCACTATTGCTGATCCAAGCCAGGATGCCATTGGCCTTCTTGGCCACCTGAGTGCACACTGGCTCATGTTCAGCACCCCCAGGACCTTTTCCTTTGTGCAGCTTCCCAGCCACTCTTCCCCAAACCTGTAGCACTGCATGGAGCTGTTGGACCCAAGTGCAGGACCTGGCACAGTCCAGCAGTCACATTAATCCACCACAGACCTCTGGTCTCTACCCACACCAGCCAGCTGGAGGCTTCACCACCAGCTCCTCCAGTGGATTGGTCCTTTACTTCCAGCAGAAGAATCTGTTTGAGACCAAAGTCTTCAAACATTACCTTGATGCTCAAGAAGGGCATTTCAACACAACAAAGATATTGAAGTAAAGGTTTGCATATCCTTGTCCCCATCATCCCTGCAAATCTTTTGTACCTCGAGCCCGATGTTCAGGTAGCAGTCGATGGCCAATACTGGGTTCTTGAAGTTATGAATGGCCTTGGGGAAGAGTTTGTAGGTTGCGTGTTGAAGGAATTTCTCCAGGAGGAACTGAGATGGGGCTGCCAACAATGTGTGCTCGCTGTCAGGGGCACAGACGTACTGAAGGGGCATTATTGGTGCCACGCTGTCTGAGACCTGCAGTGAAACCAAGGGGAACCCCTTTAACCCACCTACTCCATGTATTTACTCTGCAGGAGTTCCTCTAACTGGGGAAGGGATTGCCATGACAGAGCAGGAAGAGAGAGAAGAGGAACAAAAAGATCAAAACTCCCCATTCAATTTTCACATAGCTCCAAAGCACATAAATAAATTAATTTCTTGCTCTGTGCTTGCTATGTACATCTCTGGATATCTGCTTGCCTAAAGAAGGGACATAAAATACAGAGTTCAAACGGTCACAGTGGCCTTCATCCTGCCTTACTCCTGGGCATTATATGAAATTACACACTCTTTGCATGGAGTCATTCATAACAAGTGTTTTCTATGGAGTTTTTTCATAGGCCAATCCATCACTACAGATTCCATTGCAACCACAAGAAAAGGAAAATCAGAAAGTGATCTTCAAAAATACTCAAACCCAGAGTTTAGTCAGTTAAATTGTGAAGTATGGGAGGTGTTTTTTTTAAAGGGAGATGGTGTGGGGTGTGTACAAAACCACCAGGAACACAAACGGTAAGACTCCTAGATTAAAGACAATCCTTTGAAATACACCTCCATTTAAAGCTGGCATAGGTATAAACATACTCTGTATAAAATATTTGGTATATTTTTATAAATACTTGGATTTCCTGGGGGGATTTCAGAAGGTTTCAGTTTTCAGAGCCTTTCCTCATCCCTCTTCTTGTTAGGAAGTGCAAGGACTAAAAGTCATCACCAATCAGCAAACACCAGAAACTTGTGTCTGTGCTAACATTTTAAAAACTGAATCTGGTACAACTTGCCTGCAAGTTGTCAGATCAGAGTCTGCAAATTCTGATTCCATCAGAGATACCACTGAAAAGCTAGACCAGACTCTTCCCAATCTCAGTCCATCTTCTAATAGATTAGGAGGATTTTTTTAGTGATTTATAAATAGCAAAATGTTTCTCATTTTCTATTTTTGATGTGGCAGCCCTACCATGGATTAAGCTATGAATGTCAGATGTCAAATAAGCATGAAATAAATCTAAAGAACTAGAGAATTCTTTATTTCTAGGGAAAACAGGTCCTGATTTTACCCCTGAAGTACAACACAGCATACTTCCATACTTACCATGATTTTTGGCTTAACAACAAAGTCCTTTTGTCCTCCAACCTGAATATGTTTCTTCATGACACTGAAGTTGTTGAAGCGGCAGATGAGGAGGCCGCTGCTATTGGTCCGCAGGTTAAAATCCACATCTTCACAGAAATACCTGGACATGAAACACACGATCACTAAACCAGCTGTGTGGCTGCTGTGCATCCACACACTGCCTGCTGAAATGCACCAGTATGGGCTCAGCAGAGATTTTTGGAGATCATCTGATATGGTACCACTACAAATTTTCTGCAGAGCTTTGAAGACTCATTCCTTCAATGTGATCCTGGTAGAGGAAAGCAGCTGCTGGTCACCCTAAACCCAAACTAGTCTTCACTTTTCAGTGTGCCTGTGTGCTTCTTCCCCACACCAAATCTGGCTTGCACTCTCATGCTCATGACATACCAGCATCAATCATTTCCCTCTCCACCCTTTACTTTTTAAAAATTCTTTTTATGTTTGGGGCTTTTGTATTATATATTTTGGACTTGACAGAAGTTCTGCAGTGACCAACCTCTGCTTCTGAACAAGTCAGTTCCATATGACATATTTCTCCATAAACTGGAATCAGGGGGAAAGTATGGCTTTAACAAATACTTGGCTAAGAGAGGAAAAGCTGCTGGGAGGTAACCTTAGTCCTCCACTATTCATGATGTCATTGTTCACTTCTATGGGCTGACTCCCACCTCATGATTCAACCTGACACAGAATGTGAAATCAAGAGCTCTGAAAGTCACACCAGCTTGCACTGACAGGCTACAGTTCCTCGCTAAAACACACAGGATCCCTGAAAACAGCAGCAGGAGCCCAGGGTGAGAAGCCCCAGGGCCATTTATGGCCAGCAGAGACAGGGTTTATTTGGAACTCACTTGTCTGGGAAGAGGAAGAATTGGGTATTTCTTCAATCTGTGTAATAAGAGCTAGCAATAAAGGCCCATAATATGGGTGCTTTATTGCAAATGCTTTAGGATGGAATTAGGTGAGGAGGAGGGAAGGAAAGAAAGGAAGTAGTAGAAAAGTAATTTTTTCATCTGTTTTTCTTGCAAACTCAAGTGGCAACAGGGAGGACAGCTATCTCTGAAGGAAATACAAGGAATCTCTTTTCCTAGGCACTCTGGAAGCTCCCCATTCTTCCTGTAACTGATGCCACTTTGGCTCCTTTCTTGTACTTTTGGTGTCCCAATTATTTTTTCTCCTGAAGTTTCTTCTTTCCTCATTTTTCCACTCCCCTGAAGCCCTTCCTTGCCCTTGATCTGTCTTTCCAGATTTTCTTGGCTTATGGCAGGTTTATTTTGATGCCTTACTCATTCAGATGAAACGTATATCATGCTGTGTTTTATATTTTTTTGATTGTGCACTCATTACCTAAGGCACGATCTTTCTGTTTATCTCAATAGCATTCAGAAACATTGTGACAAGGTTCTTATCAAGTCAATATGCTATTTTTCCACAGATATATATGTACTGCCTACCTGTTTAGATCATATTGCACATTCTGGGTCAGGTCTATGTTGAGCAGTATAAAATCACGCACGTGGCACCTGGAGAATGGAGCCTTTGATTTCCTGGTGTTCAGCTTGCTGTTCCATTTCTGAACACCCAGTATTGCATAATGAACAATTTTGGGGGTGGCTTCAATGTGTTGGAGGACGCTTTTCAAAGACACATTCTTGCTGAAACCCCCAGGCTCCAGGGACTGGCTGCAAAACATGATCATACACAACATACAAACATATTTAATTATTTTTATACTACATACACTGCATATATATACATATGTGTGCATAAAAAGGACCAAAAAATTCCATTGACAGCTGAGAATGTTTACTGTAAAAATATATACATAAATTAAGATTTTTTCAGCAACAGGCAATTAATTTTACCCCATCAATGCAGCCATTCAGAAAATGAGCCTTTCAGCAGAATAAGTTCTTACACAGCAATTTAGGAAGGGAAAAGAAGTCACCTTACACATAATTTTTGGAATTATTTTCTCTGTACTGGACAATGTAAGCACTGAGAAGGTCAAAAGCTTAATGCCTTCTAAGTTCCCCAAGTAAATTGTTTGCTCTGAGAAACATAAATTGAATCAAAACAAAGTAGCATATTGAGAAATTACTCAAACAGTTGCTAGAAACAAGAGTGGCTCCAGGCAAAGAACAAACCCAAACAGAGGTCTGTTGGTGGTACTGACACGGATGTAAGGGCACAGTCATGGTGAAGCGTTCAACAGCTGGAGGTTGAATGTTGGTGGCCACCAAGACAAACATATGGCCTTCCTACTGCTCTGAGTCCTCTGCCAGATGTTGGAGATGAGCCTCATCACAGATGTGCTGCTGTCAGTGCTGGATCAGTGCAAGGACCCAGCGTGGGTGGGTACCAACCTGGACTGCTCGTGGAGGCTGTGCATGTTCCACAGGACACAGGAGTCGTCCATGACCACGATGAAGGGCCACACGCACTGGCGCTTCACTCCCAGCTCCTCCAAGCGGTTCCGTTCCAGTTCTAGGTTGTGGTAGGAAAGTTCCTTAATAAGAAACCTGGCAGCACCTGAGGAAATACCATAAAGAAGATGTACAGACATTTTTATTAGACTTTATCGCTCTTTTCAGAGAAAGGTAATACCAACATCTGCAGTCATTACCCTTTTTGAACTTCGTGCTCATAACACCTTAGTTTAGAAAAAATCTGTATGTGCCTTTTCAGTGTGATTAAATCTAAAAAGCAGATTCCAAGAAGACTGGATGCTTTAAGACACTCTGCAGAACACAATTTTGTGGGCATTAACAAAAGAACTTGAAACAAGAAGGGACTAATATTCCAAAACTGAAGGGACTTAAAATTTCTTACAGAATAAACTCAGCATCCATGAAAACAAATTCCGAAGTTCAAGCCCTCAGTGTTCAGCTGCAGTTAATATTTACCTTCTGCTAACTAAAGCATTGCAATTTGAATACATGTAAAACATCTAGAATGAACATTTACACAGTAAAATGAGTGAATATGGCCCATAAAATATCAGACTTTAAGCTGAGAAGGCAGTGATCCATGCAAACATATATATTCCATGCCCCTGACAGCAGTTCTTCCACATTTTTGCACAGACATTGGTGCTATTATCACAGCAGGTATATGAGGAGGTGCTGCAATGTTTCCCGAAACAGCACGATCCACATTGTCCAACGTTGATCTTGATACCTTCACAGCAATGCATGGATGGTGTCTCTTACCAACTCCAGCATTGTTGAACATGCCTGGCAGGACAAGCATGATGTGGTTGGGCCAGTATTTTCGGTAAAGTGGCATTTCATACTCCTTGACTACCAGGAGGTGCAGGTGGCTGATGCCTTCCATGGCATGGTAGAGGTTCAAGAGTCCGTGTTCATGACGTCCGCTCGATGGGGTGAAGATAGGACTCTTGACTGCATTCAGATTCTGTTGGAACACAAGGTATTTTGGCAACATTAGGTAAAAAAGCAGGTTATTCCTGATAGGGACTTCCATTTGCTTATTTTTTATACCAGATTTTAAGATCACTGATTAATGCAACACATATGAACTGGATGCTAGAAATGGAAAAAAGGATGTTTGCCCTCAAAAAACCCATTCTAATGACAGTCAGGCAAGATTTACACAAAGGACTTTAAAACAAAGAGACAACAGAAAAAAACTCCTCCCATTAATTTGCTAATGTATGTCAAGCTGACTGCATGCAGCAGATGGGTAAGAGCAGCACACGAACCTTGTCAGAAACGAGTGGGAGTCGCATGCTTTCGAGATGCTTTCCCTGCTTGCTGAAGACAAAATGGTTCTCTTTGGACTTGGGGATTATAAAATGCAGCTGAACCTCTTCTCCCAGCATCGAGGATGAAAATGTGAATGCATGCAGAGTCGAGTCAGACACCTGAATACAAACAAGTAGCAAAAAGAGATTTCCAAGCAAGTAATATATAAGGAGTGTGTAAAGAGGAGGAGTTCTTACAGTCACAGTACTGGAAACCATCAGAGAAGAACATCCAAACCACTCTCTTTCAGTAATCATTTTCCTCACAATAAGGTGCATTATTTAGGCCTTGCTATTAAAGGAATCAGCTTTCTGTACCAGTGATGGTCTTTGGCCAAACTGAATTCTTCTGAAGTCCATTTCAGCTAGGAATTATTTATCAATATTTACAAAGAGAAGTCCAATATACAGATACATATACATAAACACACACACACACACACAGAGAAAAACATGCATACATACTGGGGAAAAAACTGTCCAAATCAATTTCCCCAGAAGATTCAAAGAGCAGTACAGCATGTGGGGGTGCCTCCACAGCAGCATGCACTGTCATTCAGACACCTCAGCAGGAGCACTACCGTATTGATATCAGTATAGTATTTTTCCTGTGGCAAAACTCTCCTAAGTAGTTGTGTGACCAAAGCAGACCACACCATTAACAGGGCTATGAAGAATTTGGGTGAGCTTGGGTGAGTTTGCACAGCACTTCACTGAACCATGTAAGTTTATACAAATGCCTACACAGCTGATAGGTTTCATCCTACAAAAGCAGCTGTCTTACTACAAAGTCAAATCACTTACTCTCACCAATGAGCTTTCCATAATCTTTGCTAAAAATTGAAATAATTAGCCCGAGATGGAAAATGGAAGGGACTTTATTCAAGTTCTGTCAAAGCATTTAAGAATCTCCCTCCCTTCATAATGTTTGCTATCCAATTACTCCCCTTTGAAAGTGTAATTTCCCTGAGCTTAATTACCTTAATTCTATATACACAGCTCACAATGGCACATACAAGTAGATGTTTATATTTATTCGTACTAGTTATGTTTGACCACAGGCACAAAGATGAGTGGAGGGAACAACAGATGTCCTTGGGGAGGATTTGCTTCTGTCAGTGGACTTAATGAAGCATGAGGTTTAGATCAGACCTGCTGGTGCTGCTCTGAGGGAACTGGCATTGTGCACTGCCAGGTCAGGGTGTCTATGCTGCCATATCTTAATAGCAAGCTGTTGGAAAACATTAGTGAGCAAGGAAGGAATGAAGTGAGATAAGAAACCTCCAGGTAAACTGCTGCTGGTGGTTAAGAAATAATGTGTGAGCTATTAACCAGTAATAATCTTACATGCCAGTCTCCTGTGAGCATAACTGTTTGCTTTAGAAACTACAGGTTTTTTAACTAAACAGATTAAAATGTTCATTTCTGTCCAGCAACTCATAAGCTACTGCTGAGAAGGATGCACATCTACCTACAAAGTGAGGAAGAAGTAGGCCTTGCCATCTTCCATCACAGGTGTGGATGGCTGGCATTCAGGTTAGACAAGCATTTCTCTTAATTTTTATAGTCTTCTGTGAGACACTGCAAACCCTCTGGGCAAGCTGAATAATGCTTTGGCTTGAGAAAACTAATCACAATATTCACCCTTTGCCAGAGGCAGCTGCAGAGGAAAACTGCTCATTCAGAACATGGCAGACACAGTTGATGCTCCTGGGTCTGTAGCTCAATATCTCCCCTGAGAATGGAAGAATTAAACAATTCCATCTCAGGGAAGGTGAGAGCATGAGTCCTGAGATGAGAACAGTATGCCTGGAGGGACCACAATAAAAAACCAAGGATGCAGTTTACCCTTAGACCTTGACACCAACCTGTGCAGTAGGATTAATGTCCATGTACTGATGGCACTGCTCACAGTGATGGAAGGTGTTGTAAGCTGCATATTTAGTCAGCATCATGGACACAGTCTCCCTTTCCTTAGGTTCCTCTGATTTTGTTTCTTTGCTTGTTTCTGTGCACAAAGAAAAGAAGCAACACCAATTTTAGGAGCATTAAAAAACAGAGATTGTTATCCTGGTAAAAACTGTAAAGAATATATAAATTGTTTCGTTCCATTTAATTTTGGAGATTAAAGTTTATTGTGAACTTGTGTTGAAATGAACCAATAAACACTGGGTCTCTGTAGGAAAGTATTCCTAAAAAAGTCTACATTTTACTTACCTTGTTTCACTCTTGAGAGTTGTTCTGTGTATACAGGACTTATATTTCTGTACTTAGGGTCATGTACACTCAGGTCAAAAGATATTTTGCTGAAGATCTCAATGTCTGGCCAGTGGTCATTGCTAGACTGAGTAACTTCGCTGTTTTCTGTATGATCTGCAACAACACACTTCAGGTAAGCAGAATCAAATACCCACCAAATGATGTTTATGTGATAGTTGCTGCTTTACAGTTGCACTGGAACTCACACAGGCACATGCACACAGAACAACATCTTTGAACATTATTAATATTACCAGTGAAATTACAATCCATACAAAGCCATTTCAAAGAAATGGCAATTCCTTAGAAACTGTGTGCAGGGGAAGGAGCCTCCTAGGTATCTTTCTGCACTGTTTCTCATCATGCTGCTGAGGTATAATTCACTTTGGTTTAAGCATAAAATGCTCAGATGAATGGTCCTATTTGTGCAAGAGGCACAGGTGCAGTAACTACAAGCTTCTCTGTGATGGAATGAAGAGTACTGGGTAAATGAGAAGCAGAAGTAAAGGCAGAAGGATGAAAGCAAGGAAAGAGAGGCTGTATGTATTTATGAACTAATAGCTGGTGGTACATGATAAAGGCAGTAGAAGACACGCTCCTTTTATAGAATGGGATGTGGCCAGCAAGGATCAAACAAAACTTTTCTGCACTGATCCAACAGAGATAAGTCTAAAGTAGAAAATCAAGTTTAAGCAAGGGAATGGTAGAAAACACTGGCCAAAGAAAACAGCTTTGGAATGCAGCTTGAACATGAGTCAAATCAGATCAAAATGAGATGGAAGAACACATGAAAGAAGGTGTGTAACTGAGGTTACTGATTTTAGAAAAGTCAGTTCAGGTGAAATGAAGGTTGGGTCTACAGATGAGCACATGATCACCCTACCCTGATGCCAGAGGAGACAGTAATCTACAGAGCTCTGAATCCATTACGTTGACCTGGATAATATTCAAAATTTGGAGAGGGTGAATGAAGTAATTAAAGATGTTGAATTAAATGAAAAATGTGATGAAATGCAAATAAGTTGACTATTACTTTCATTATATGGCTATGAAATACCTGTTTCTCTAAACAAAGGAAATGCAATGAATCTTATCCTTCTGGACTCAAGTACTTGCTATGATACTATAGGACGAATTATTAATACAGCTGAAGAAAATTGAGAGAGGGAATGGTCTGTAAATTGAAAGAGTTGACTAAATAGAAGATGGCAGCATGTAACATTGTAAGCATTAAGGCAGGTGAGATTATCAATGAAGTTAAAAGGTCAGTAGAGAGGCTCATACTGTTTAATATTCTCACTAATGTCATCAGCTTAAACAAAAAACTGGCTTAAGTTTGCTGGTGGCACACTCCTAAGAGTCATTGTAAACATGGAGAAGGAATCAAAGATCAGCTGGAAAGAATTCAACACCCTCAATAACTGTAACAACAAAAATTTGGTGATATTTAACAGAAAAAAATGTGAGTCGTACATTCAAGGATTAATAACAAGCATTTCTGCAGCAGTCTGGGAGCACCTTGGTTGGAAATAACCAAGTTGCTGAGAAACCTTGGAGTATAAACTAAGCATCAATGCCAGTGAAAAGGGAGAATGGAAAAGACCAGTGTAATCATAGGTTTCATCAGTCATGGGGCTTTCAGTGGGGGCAGGGAAATACATGAGCTGTTGTAGGATGGGTTGGTTAAACATTCAGCTCTGCTCACCCATGCACCAGAAGGATAAATTGAAAATAGATGCGTAGGCCAGAGTACCAAACTGATAAGGAGAATAAAGAGCCTGTCATTTGTGAGAATCCTGTAAGAAGATCCAGACTACCTAGATGAATGCTGAAGAGGAGGTAAGATAACTGCCTGACCACTCCAAAGAAACAAACCTCAAAGAAAAGAAAAAGTATTTTAATTTAAATTACTATGTTTTTTGGTCTCAAAGAGAATGTGTATAAATGTGACCAAAACATATTTGGGATGGAGAATAAAGTAGTATTTAAAATAATGAGAACTTGAGGGCTCTGGAGAAGCATTCTGACAGAAGTAGTGGGAGCAAAAAAGCCACAACCAAAAACCCCAACCAAACCCAAATTGCTCTTCTGCTGGAGTTCCACGCATTCCTGGCAGGGGTGTGACACATTGCTGTGATCTCAACAGGCCAGCTGACATGATGCAGAACATCTCCTACATTTTGATATTTCAGCCTACGTTTCTGAGGTACTTTAGTTCAAATAATGAGGGAATAACTGCCCCCAAAGCTCCAAACCAAAGGAAAATTTTTTTCTCTCTCTCTCTTTTTTTTTTTCTTTTTGCATTTAATAGCACTGTATGAACAGAAATACAAATCAGTCTTTTCAAAGGTTCAACAACAACAACGTTTTCAGGATGCCAGTCTAATCTAGTGGTCATGAGCATTATGTACCAGAACACCACGAAGAGGACTAATTTTTAAAAGGTTTTGCTCTTCTCACGGCAAAGTCCTGCCATGGCAGTTAATGGGTCTGTGAGATCTGACAAATGAGCACAAATCCAAAGAGGATCCCGCTCCCCTTTATCCTCAGCATAAAACCTGCAAACTGCAGACAGGAGACAACCTTACTGAAAACGGATATTAAATAGTTAGGTTTCAACCAGGAACAAAATATTCTTAAGTGTCCTGTCTGCTTAAAAGCAGCCAGCACTTAAAAACCTGCAAGGAGAGATAACATGGGCAGATGTTGCCCATTTACAGCTTTGTGCTCACTTTCATTTGAGTGCTACACAAATGTGTCAACCCAAAATACATTTAATACTTCTCAGACAAGCCCATTATAAAGTTTACTTTTTTATCAATCTATACTGAAATATATGCAGAAACTCAAAGCCTAGCTACACACCAATGGAGACGACATGTAGTAGGTGTAATTCATAGTCTTTCAGTGAGCCTAAAAACTTCCTTGCCAAATAATACACAACATAGGCTCTTTATGATACATCTTAAGAATACCTACTAAATACTTACTGGCATTAATCTCTTCTTCATCATACACATCTACTTCCAGCAACCGGATCAGCATGCGGAAGAGAATCCTTAGGAACTGCAAGTATGAACCAGTCTTTCCAACCTGAGCCAGAGATGGAAAAAAGTCTAAATGCCAACTCAAGCTGCTACAGTGGAAGGGTAAATTTCAGATAAATGCCTCTGGGCTTACCCCAAAGCTCTGTGTTCAGCTCTGCCTGAAAACACTGCAAGATGTAATATTGCCCACTATACTGAAGACACTTTTACTAAAGGGGTCTCTGAGCACAACCTGGCCACAGCCTGTGCCACTTTTGTATGCAGGGAGATCAGCAGTGGTAACTGCTTCTCTCCTGATGTGCTCACAGCAATGTTATGCCCAGTGCCACCCATATGTGTTTTGTTTAGGCTAAAACATGACATAAGCATCACTTTTCCTCTCCTTACCACTTTCAGCAAGGACTTAGCCTTAAAATTTTACTTTGATTTTTGACCTCAAAACACATCACTGCAAACTTGGCCCCCTCAGACTGCTAAAAAGGCAGGAGGAAGGAACTGTGCTGTTACTTGTGGTGGTCCTGTCAGAAGCAGCCGCCTGGGGTGGAAAGTCCTGGTGCCAGATGCCTCAGCCTGATTGCTGAAGTCCGCGTGGTGCTGCCGGGCTGCCGTCCACTGCCTGTAGTACAGAGACTGCTCTTCACTGCTCATGTCCTTGTGAAGCACAGGCCTCAGAGAGCTCAGCCAAGACACATCAGCATGAGGCAGGAGGGAAGAGGAGGAAGGCAAATTCCCATTTTTCTGTGAGCTCAGGAGGCAGTAGGCAGCTTTGGACAGGATGACGATGCGTGGCAGCGCCACACGGACGGCTTTGCTGTCCTTGGCTGACTGGGCAGGCCACTGAAAGGTCTGGGACACTGAAGACAGTGAGGAGAGTTTGGGAGTGGTGCTGCTCGCCATCTGGTTACCCAGCGAGTCACACTCTTGTTTCAGGGTCTCTCTGGCTGTAAAACTGGAGTAAGCTCCCTCATCTACTGAGCTGTGTGCCACAGCCTGGAAGTTAAGGGATGGTGCCTGCTTCTGAGACTTCTCTGCAGCACTCGAGGAGCTCACACCATTGTCAGCCAGGGAACCTGGGAAAACAAAAAGCAGGCCATGAAAAGTTACTGACTGACATAAGAAAACCAATAATTCATTTGATCTATGTGACAATCCTAACATACAAATACTTCTGTTCAATGAATGCTGCTCTGGCTTAGATCAGTGTTTCACCATGTAAAAAGAAATCATTTACATGTGTCTGTCCCTTTGTCTGAAGAGAGAAATACCCCACTGCAACATGGTTCAGACTCCAAGTGTTCAATCCTAATCTCTATATGCTAGCTATCATTTCCCATCTAGGATTTGGAATTTGATGGTACAACATTCTGAAAGTCACATTTAAGAAACCACTGTATACACAGATCCATTGCATCCTCCTTTCTATGAATAACAGAGCATTTATTTCATTGCAACTTGACATGAACTGGGCTATGTTCCCTCCTCCCTACCTGTCAGGTTTAATCAGTTTATGGGAAGACCTGGTGCATAGCAAAGATCCAGTTCAGCTGTCTTAACACCTCAGATTCATAGGGAAATAAAGGGAAGGAACCAGAAGTGTCTGCAGAATGAAAGAAGGGAAGTTTTGGTGGGAGGTGATGCCTGAAGAGGTAGGACAACACCCAACCATTCTGTTGGTCTTGGCAAGGAGGCAGATACCCATCCTCACCCATAGGTACTCCCAAAGTTACAGAGCATTTTTCTGTTCCTAGAATTTTATACTATCCCTTTTTGCTCTGATTTTTAAGATCTTTTCAAGATCCACTGAACAAAGCTACCAACAAATGTGAAATATGAGTTTAAAAATCAAAATCACAAGGGACGCTTAGCTATGGCATACCATCCCTCCCACCGAAACACCATCTCCTTTTAGCAGTAGACAGCAAAATTGCTCTCTGTGTGAAGAATCTGCAACTAACATTTCATTGTCTAGCCTGCAGCTGGATCCAGCTAAGCAGCCCACATTTGAGAAAACATCTCAAATTCTCAAAATATCAAAAAAAAAATTTGTTTGCATCCAAATTCCAATGACGCAGGAATAAAGACTTGTTTTTCAGACCAACAGCAGAATAACTGACCTGAGGTTCCAGTGACAGCACTGCTGTTGCTCTGGGGCCGGTCCAAGTCTATTAGCAGCTCATCAGAGTCATTCT
The DNA here is from genome assembly GCA_013400855.1 of Buphagus erythrorhynchus. Classification (NCBI taxonomy): domain Eukaryota; kingdom Metazoa; phylum Chordata; class Aves; order Passeriformes; family Sturnidae; genus Buphagus; species Buphagus erythrorhynchus. The sequence goes on from VZTT01068654.1 coordinate 129,022, forward strand.
CGCTGCCATTTGCCTTCTCCTGCTCCTTCTCACTGAGGTCAAGAGCTACAATAGGCCCTCGAATTGCCTCCTTGGAGACGTAGCAGCATGCCAGGCCTACTTCTTGCTCTAATGCAGTACGAGTTAAGTAGCTGGAGTCAATTAGTCGAAGGTCACAGTATTTCAACGACCTAGGAAAGCCAACATAAATGAAAAAAGAAGTTTTGTTTTCTCTTTGAAGAACACTCTCTACCTTTAATTGCTTACTCAATATTCATGGCTAATTTTATTAGCCCGTACATATAAAACGATTTTAAAATATTCAGCATATAAGTTGTGCTCCTTGGTACTTGCACAGACACTTACTGACCCACACAGTAGAGCAATATGACTTTTCACACACTGTGCTTTCCAAACCTTTAAATGGTTCCTAAACGAAGTCGACAAAAATACACTTCTTTTGTGAAAAGACAGCTAGATGGTACCAAACCCAATTTATCTGAACATGTTAGAGAGTAATCATATTGAAAGAGTAATAACAGCACCTGGGGAAAGTCTCTCCCAGAGGGTCTTTGCCAGTGAGAATAACAATGCAAGGTAGACCTTCCAGATCCTGATAGGTGCGAGGAATCCAGTCATCCTGCTCATTGCCCCTCCAAGCCTGTGAACAGAGAACATTCCAGTCACACCTAAACAACATCTTCTAAATCTTCAGCTGTTTCCTTTTTTCATCACTTCCACTTTTGCTTTGTATATAGGGCTTGCTCACTCAATGGCCAACAGGGAGGAGACCTTGGGTGCAGGCATGCATTTGTGTTCTGGTAGCCAACTGTTAGCCAAGCATTAAATGCAAAGAAAATGGTGTATAGCATATGTTATGCAGTGCTGGAAATGTTCACCTGGTGTGGTATTAGTGTGGTCTGTCAGAGGAAAAAGCAGTCAATGTGTTCAGTTTGGCACAGATAAAAGATATTAATGTAAAGCTAAAGTAAGACTTTAAAGTGGAGTATGAAAATGGGCTTAGGAACCTTGTATAATTATTTTATACAATGAAAGATTATGTGACAGAAACACATTTCACCTTTCCCTGGAGGTAATCCCTCTGCAAAGGAACTCCTTACCTACAGTCCACCAAGGCCCCAGACCACAAAACTGCACCATTTTCCCTTAGCACTCGAAAGGCTGGTAGCATCAGTCCCATGTCCTTACACCCTTCAGCTCCCCTGGTTCAGCAGAACTTACTGAAAAAAATTATTTCTCCAATTACCTAGCAGTATCTAATGACTTGGTAAAGCAGCCTTGGCAGCAGAGAGAATTTCTGGCTAGCAAGGTTAGTCCAGCTGTGTGTTCCCCCTGCCTCTCCAATGACCAAAGTTTCTGTGAGAGTGCATGACTAGAAAGTGAAATAGGGGAAGACAGTTTTTCTTTTGATTTTCCTTTATTTTCTTTTTGCTAGTATAAGGACCTACAAAGAATGACTGCCTGGGGCTTTGAGCTGTAAACTTGCATCCAGAAGATGTATTTCTTGACCATGTTTCTCATGGAGGTCAGAGAGGTGCAACCCTCCAGGCTTCTCACTTCTCAGTGTCTCCCAGAAAGTTTGATTCTTGTTACAGGTAAAGGGTATGCCATGACAGCATCCCTGGTCAGTGAGACAGTTATTTAAATTGTCTTCCATCTCTTGTTTCATTCTGTACCTCTGTCTCCCTGATGGAGAGTAATGACCTGTCTGGCTGGCCTGGCTGACTAGCAGGCTTGTCTGACTGAGAGGGGAACAATGTAGCCCTGCAGAGACAGCTTCCCAGCCTCCCTGCCCTGCTGTGGCAGCACACACCCTACTAATGCCCTCTGAGAGAGAGGCTAAGTCACACTTTTCAGCTGGGTTCATTGACACCTGTAAAGTTTCCCTCCCTGCCTCTGAAAATGGTCATGATGAGGTCTCATCCTTCCTGCAACCAAGAGTATTTATTGGTGGGACCACATTTTGAGTACTCAGCAGTCTCATATTGCTCTCTCCCCATACCCACATCAAAAAAAGAGCTAGGATGCTGGTAGTGAAAGCTCTCCACCGGCTCTACTCCTTGAGTTTCACTACTCCACCTAATGTCAGAACAAATGCCCAGCAGCATGGAGACTAAATCGAAATTGTCTGCAATAACCTTGGCTGATGAATTTTATAAAGGGAATCCGTTCCCCAAACATATGCTCACACCATGTCAGAAATATTGTGTTATCCTAGGCACCAGACTAGCAGGTATGGTAGTGCAGCACCAGCCTCACAGGTGACCTGTATTATTCTGAAATACTACTGGGATACCCCACCTAAAAAGACACTACAGGCTTATATTTGGGCAACTGAATTCCTCTCCTCACTGCCTTCATATGCATGGTTCAGATTTGAGGGTTTTTCTTCTAGTAAACTGCAAGGAAATAAACAAATCCGGAATCCTACAGCTTTGTTTAGTCCAAAAACGCATCTTATGTTTTGGAGAGAGGAATAAGAATTACTATTTAGAAGGTTTTCTGCTCTCTACCTGATAAAATTTCTCTATTCCAGACCAATGTCTACATGGATATCCACCTGCAGCAGCTCCACAGTCAAGGCCTCACAGGCTGCTCCAGCACTGTGTAAGGGCTGCAACTCATTATGGCATACTATTAAGAAGTCCTCACAGGATTCAATCCAGAATGATTTAAGGGTGGAATTAATGCCTATCCAAAAAAAACAACCAGCACAGAGCTGTTATCTCACATGTCATTGTCTCATTTATGACTACTTTCTTCCCTCTCCTGCTGCAGATAAGGTTTGAGAAGCAGGAGTCATAGCTTCTTTAAAGGACATTTTATTGGCTTTTGGCTGTAGGCAAGCTCTTTCAGACAGGCTCACAAAATTTATTCCTCTTCTCTGTGGTTTTGAATACACTGTATAACACAGTAGAAGCAGAAAATTAATCTCTCTGTGAGACTTAGAGCAAGGATCAGGACAGATAACCAGTATTACTTTCAGGCTGATACCTAAAGCAGGCAACCCACTGCCCCTTTGTTTTATGTAGTGAGGTCAATTCATGAAGTAGGTTTGGCTACTTGAACCATGCTCTTGTAAATCCATGCAAAATTTTAGGCTGGTGCAGATATGCTAGACATATTTACATGTAACCTCTTCAAGCTTTCAGCATGCAGGGGGTTGAGGAAAGAAATCTGTGACAAACAGCATACTTTACCAGTTATCAGAAGGGCAGAAGATGGATGAACAGAGCAGACAACAGATACACTAGACAGACAGATAAGTTGGTGGAAACAGTTAGTTTGCCTGCAGAGATCTGACCTCTGCTTTTAGAGATGAATCCTATCTGATGCATGCTGTTATTCAACTTTAAGAAGTGAAATAACAGCTGATGTTTGACTTCATGGACCAGTAACAATTCAGGTTTGTTCCAAGTCTCTCTGTCTTTTATGCTCGAAGTACAGAAATGCATTCACAATGACAGATACAGAACACTTGCCCTTTCCCTATAGAATAATTAACCTATAAACACATGGGAATATAAACACAGAGCAACTGCAACAGCCAGATGACTACAGTGAGCACTCAAACATTCAATTTCTGCTAACCTTGAGCCGTGTCACGAAGTGTTTGGCGACAGTGAGCTCCGAGGCAGGGTTCCCAAGGAGGATCTCAAAACGATACTGCAGCCCCAGCTTGTCCCTCACTTCCTGCAACCTCTCCTTGGCCAGCATGGCCAGCTGCACCGATGGCACCCGGATGACCAGCATGTGGCCACAGCCATTCTTATCCTTTCCTGGAGATGTGATGAGGTCATCCATTATGCTGAGTGTTTCAGGGGTGCTGTGGTCCCTCAGAGAGGCCATGGTGGTGAGGGCCATCAGAGCTTGGGAATACTGCTGGATGAGCAGGTAGCAGCGGATCACCATGCTGTGCAGCCGGGGGTACCTTGGGGGAGACACAGCTCTGCATTAGCACGTGCAAAATCACAGCACTGTCTGAAAAATCAGCCAAAACGCAGGACTGCACAGTAAAGAAATACCTACTTTTTCCAGAAGTGCTCAAAGTCTTCCATTTTCATAGATAAAATTTTTAAACAAAAATTCTCTTCATTTGGCCCAAGTCCTGAGCTCAAGTAACAGGAATTATAAACTTCTCTTACCCTCATCTGGTAAATCCAAAATTTAGTTAAAGTTCTTTGACTTCATGGAGAAAAGGAACCAGTCAGATCCAATTCATTCCAAGAGCACACACTTATAATTGCTTTGCTTTCCACAAGCTTTTATTTTACAAACTTGAAGACCATTGTGGCTTCAAGTGTTTTGTGGGAGAAGTACTTCATAATTTCACATCTCTCAATCTCTCACCAGAAACTGGAATGGCTAGCTCTGAGGAATTGTTAATTCCAATAGGAATTGCTGGCTCTGAGCCAAATCTGAACTTCCACTTTGCCATTTAACTTACATAGCCAAAATCTTTGCTTTCATTACAGTTACATGCAGTGACAACAAATATGAAGTAAAATTTTAAGAGAAATAAAATTAAAACCTACTCAAGCAAAAAAAACCCACTCAATTTCTAGACATTTCCCATGAGCTCACTCGCCACCATAACACAGAAAAACACTACACTGTTATGCCTTGACTGCTGCTCTTATGCCACATAAGTCCAAATAACTGAAATAACTAGAAGTTCCAAATTTCTCTGGTCTCTTTCTCGTGTAATCTAATAAACAATATGATACCCATTGAAAGAAAGTTTTGGGTTTGTGTTTAGCCAGTAGATACAGTAGTTTGTTCTGGATACCATAAGCCAGTCATTAAAACAGTAAGTTTTAAAAATACTTTTTACTCTTCATAAAAGTACCCACTGTACTTCTGCTACTAAAACAAATGGAGCCTTTCTTATAATACAAAAATGTCTGCAATATTTTGATCTTGTAAGCTTGAATGGCTCATCCACCCAGACAGAATAAACTGTGACACAAAAATATATCCTGGCTCCAAGGTAGAAAGGTTCACCTGCCATCAGTTTCTAGTATTATGCTAATCTCATATGATTATTTGCACTTACATAAATCCTCCTTCATCCTTTTTCCCACCCACACTTAAACAGAAAGGGAGTGATAGTGACCAGTATCTCTTCCATTGGATTTTACCAGAAAGAATAGGAGAAACCTAAGGAACTGACCTAATTATTATTGCCTATTTGTAGATAATAGCAAATATTAAGTATTAATGATGTACTTAATTATTAATGTTGCTAATTTAACACATTTAATATTGAATTTCACTTAATAAATACAGATACATTTACAACTATTATATTAACCTAATTAAAACAGAAAACACAGTACTGAACACAGAACAATGCTGTTCTAGTAAATGTGAAAACACGAGACCTATTATTTGAAGTGCTATAAGAGATCTGTCCTGCTGATACACACAGCAGATTAACTCCACATTGCTGGAAATGACAGTATTCCCTTCATCCCTGAAATAGGCACATTTAATTGTATCTTGGATATGTGCCATGAAAGCAGCTTTTTCAGGCAGCTGCAGGGTACTAACAGGCCCTGAGCTGCAGGAACCAAAACCATGGCCAACTACTGAAATAACAAAAATTATGTTTTTGAAACAATGTCCCTCACCACCAACAAGACAGACACCAGAAATGGTGAGGTATGAAACCTCTGATGCTTCCTGAGCTCAGTGAAGGCTGAGCCAAAAGAAGAGAGAAGCACAGCTGAGCCCAGATTGCTGCTGAATGGGCCCAATCTCTTCTAAAAACAAATAAAGGATATCCACTCCCTTCTTCAACTGCACTAAATTTGTTACAAAAATAAAATTGTACATACTTCATGTTTTCCAAGATCAACATCAAAGGTCATCATGTCTTCATCCCCCATAATGGGGCTCATAAAGATGTATTTTTAAGAATCCCAAGCTTCCATTTTATTATTTACCTTTCTAAAAGCGTGTTGACCATTTTTTCAAAGGTTTCATCACATCTCAAAAGGGGACTTGTGACTCCCCACTGGAGGGATTTGCTGTATTCATTTAAACCAAAGTATAGCTTTTCTTCACTTGCTGCATCATCCTGTTTCATACACAAACAGCAAAAACATAAGGTATTTTGGAACAAATTTTTATTTCTTGTGTCATTTTAAAAAATGAGTGGAAAGCACTTTCCCAACCAAAAAATTCTCTTTTTATCTGTTCTCCCTAAGTGATGCTATTTATTTGTTTCAACGAATACAATAAAATGTAAATTGTTTTTTACTTAACTTATTATTTGCCTACAGCTAGGAAAGACTGGTGTAGGTCCTTCCAAATTTTTCAGTATATCTCCTCCCTGTGACTGCAGGGGATTTCTAGAATCCTGTTAATTATTTTCTGACTCCCTATCCCTGGCTTTATATCTACTGTCATCTCATTTCTATTTAGCGTAGAACCTGAAAAGAGAAGGATTAATGATTTCCAAAGTTGTTCTTGATTGTCAGAGTCTACATGCTTTTCCAATGGAAACCACAAATTAATAATTTTTTTCTTGGAACATAAATCTGCAGACAGCTATCAGAAAGGCAGAATATTTGTGTTTCAAATTTTGTGAGCCTTTAATGGAAGCACAGCATGTTCTCCAGTGCATTTACATCAGCAGTAATCTCTAGGAATGTAATTAATTACCTACAGTCTCCTCCACAAAAAAAAAAACTCTTTTTTGTGTTTTTTTTTTGAATCAGAAGACTGGAAGTTGTTATTTTTTTTACTTTTGGGAAACAAAAAAATTTTAAGACCATTTTACAGAAGGTCACCATATGGTTTATATTAACAATCAGCCAAAAAGCAAACTTAGAATAATCATTCACTTTACATTATTCATGTGACATTAACTATTTTTCACAGCTCCCATTTCAAGACACTTTGCAGAAACTAATGGTCCGCTCAGCACAGTAAAGTCAAATCTGATATAAATACACCAAACAAGTAATAGGAGAAAATGCTATTTTTAGCAGGTTTATCTGAAACTGCCTCAGAATCATCTGGCTGAAATGATGAAAAAAATTAATAGTGCAGAAGATCCATCAGAATTTTTCCTCTGCACAATGACAGCACCTACTGCTCCAAAACTTGTTAACCTAGCACACAACTTTAATTACGACTGGGAAAGTAATGAACAGACCTGACAGGCTACGTGACATATAACTTACAGTCAAAAGCCAGACTGCTTGAAAAGGGAAAGCCAGCTCTGGAACTTTATGGCATGTCTACATAGCTTTGTCTGACCAGAGCACAGAAAGTGGTTTCTCATCTTGCATGACTGGATAAAGAAAACTGTTTGATTCCTGGTCCTGAATATCAGGTGCTACCTCTACCATCATTATCTCAGGGCTGTCCATCTGGAATCTGAGTGAATAAACTCCAGCAGAGAAACAGCTCCCTCCTAACATACACATTTTCTAGATTCTGTTAGGTGTGAATTCCACATTAAAATTCACAGTTGACATTAACAGCTGAACACTTACCACGGTGTCAGATTGTATCCAATGCACCTCATTGCTAGAGCTGATCCTGGACTGCTGCGTTTGCAGGGCATAAGGGAAAGAGCTGACCTGAAGAACAAGGAGGTTGAATGCTTCAAGCACCTCCCTGCAATTAATAACTCTATCAGCCAGACCATGATTGGGCTCACCGTGTGACAGGGAACTTGAAATGGCACTGCAGAAATAAGAATGCAGAGAATTGCCTTAATGACATCCTGAAATTCAATGGATTACTCTCTTCCTACAGAAAAATCTCTGACCATGACATGGAGAACCATAGCTCAAAAAAATCTCTTTGGAAAGGTAAAAGCTTTCAAAAAATGTTTGACTGTTCTCTGTGAGTAAACTCAGGAAAACAAGGGAAAACAACAAACACCTAAATAAAGGAACAAAATCTGTTGACAGTGAGAAGGTGGATTAGTGTGACAATTTAAAAAAACATCACACAGAGGAAACCAAAAATAAGCCAAAGCTGATTAAATCCCTCTCATTAAGAAACACTGTTCCATGAGCTGTGGGAATAGGATAAAGTAGCAATTTTATGAAATCCAGTGGCTTTTCCAGTCTGAAACAACAAATTTCTAAAAGGCTGGGGAGCCTGAAAGTCTACTGATGTTCTGATATTCTGAGCTCCTGAAATTGCCTTTACTTCCATTATACATTCAGAAATTCCAAATGCAAAGTATAGCAAAGACAGTAAAAAAAATGTGATGGGGAAGACCAGGTAGAAATAATGTCTCTTTTGTCTATTTTCAGCTGTCCTTCAAGGAGAGTATTTTTCTTATTATAGAAGCATAGGATGGTTTGGGTTGGAAGAGACCTTAAAGACCATCTAGTTCCAACCCCTCTGCCATAGGCAGGGACACCTTTCACTCTTTCTGGTATTAAAATGAATCCCACAACCTTATATATCATGCTTAAACCACATTATTCTCCTTAGTTTACTCATGGAACAATAGCAGAATAATCAGCTTCACTTACCTCTTTCTTGTTTCAAGATGAAGTTGTGATTTGGTGTGAATTTTTGCCTGTGTGTACATGTTGTGCTTAGACCTAAAGCCAAATTCAGTACAGCTGTTTTTTAAAATCCTTTTCTTATAGAAGCTATGGTATCTTTCTTATGATGCAGACTTAAATGTCTGTAAACTTTCTCATATCACAAACAACACTATTATCAGGGATAAAAACATGAATTAAAGCATGACCAGCTTGTGAATATCAGATACATTTGGGTTTGAGTACAGAAAAAGAAGAGGAATAGGAAAAAAAGACAAGAAGAATGAAGAAATTAGCAAAATCCAGCATTTTCTCCTTGATTTCAGCACCATAGTACATAATCCTAAAAAGAGTCCTGTTAAGCATCCAATAAGCTGAAACTAGTCTCACCTACCTTCAGCTGAATCAGAATTAGGTAATAAATATCATAAGCAACCAAAAGAGATTCTTTCTGATTATAAGGCACAAAATGCCTTAAAAATGCCTAGAGGAAGCAGTGGGTGTCTAAGACTGTAAGTCTTTTGAAAAACCTAATGGAAAGATGCTGGGAGAGGATGGTTTTCCTCCAGCAGACTGAAGCAACTACCTTGTTAAATCCACGTGGGCATTGTCATGGACCAGCACAAAGAGTGTGTAGGGGTTCTGCTTCACTCGCCTCATGAAAACCTCAAATTTCGTTTGAATCTCATTGTCCAGCCGAACCACGTATTTCTCAGCTCTCTGATAGGCTGTCCCATTGTCTTCTAAGCCCAAGTCCACAAGCACACCTGTCAAAAAGAAGAATACAACAAAAATCTTTTCCTCTGAGCGCATCCAAAAATGAGGGGTCAACAGGAAGTTGCTGCTTGTCCACCAAACCACTGATAGTCCCCAGTAAGAAGAGGATTATCCAAATGCAATTTCTCTCACAATGGAGGCCAAAAATGTGCTACTTGGCTTCTGGATTTCCTCCAAAAAGTGCCTGAAGACCTTTCAAAAATTTCTCACATTATCAAAAAAAGGAGGGGGAGGGGGAAAATCAGGCCTCCACAAAGATTTCCAAAGCAGCACTCAATTGGCTATGCTCCATGATCCTAGGCCAAACCTGCCTACATTAAGCTAATATATTATTATTGTTTGAGTCAAAAAAAGTTACCCTGACCTTTCCTTTGCAAATATCATTAATTTATATAAAATTGATTACCATCAAATCAATCATATATCATATCATACTTTTTTCATGCTTTGCTTCAATGTTTGTGTCAATACAACTAGTGTTTGTAAAGATATATTGCTGTCATATTCATAAGTTAGGCATGGTGCAATGTATATGACTTTGAATGTAATTCATATTAAAGAAGTAGGAACAAACTATTCTGAAATATGGGTCAATTAGGTATTTTCCAGGGTCTTAATGATTTTGTAACTTATTTTTTTTTAAGTAAAATAAAACGCAAACGATGAGGACAAAATATATACTGGAGCAACTTACTTTTCCCCTTCTACCAGTAATGATGTAATGGCATCACACACTGGAGTTTATCAGCCTGTTTCCCCTCCTCTCCCTTCTACCTGATTGTCGAATCCGTTGAAGGGTCTGCTGCACCAGGACTTCCGAGCGGGGCACGATAACGATGAAATCCACCTTGCTGAAGTGGCCCAGATCCAGGCTCTGATTGCCACTGTCTGCTATAGCACAAACCTGGGACAAGAGCTTTCTGGCAACTGTGAGCTGTGGCTGGTAAATTTGGAAGGTATCAACATCCAAATCTAGAGTGTGTTTGTTTGAAAAAGAAAACAAAACACAACAAGAAACATGTTTACTTTCCCACCCCCCAGCAAAACATGACCCTCCAAGCAGCCTACCCTCTATTATCAGGGAAAAAAAAAAACCAAAATCACTCACCAGAATAAATCTCAACACTCTGGAGAGTTTGGTCCAGATCACAAATGCCAACTTTCTTTCTTTGATCAAAATGTGGTAATATTAGATTACTTCAAGTACAGCACTCCCCATTTTTTTAAATGCCCTTTTAAAGGATTTTAAGGATTTAAATCCTTTTTAAGGATTTTTAACAGTGTGACCCAAGGAAACCTCAACACAGTGAAATGCATTCGGTTAAATGAACCAACACATACATAATATGCATGCAATTGCATGCAATATGCAATAATAAACATAATATGCATGCACATACATAGATATACATAAAGATGTGCATGTGTACCTATAATAAAAGGCAGCATGTTCCATTTCAGTATTTCCATTAGGTAAATTCTATGTCCAACAATCCATGCTTCATTAACCACTGAGTATTTTCAACTTGGAGATTACCAGATTAAATCCTATAATGGTATTACAGTTTTTATTTATGCCACTTCTTCTACTGTGTTCATTTTACATAGGGATGTGTTTTCTTGTATGTGTGTGCACATGAGCTTATCTCCTGTTCAAATATGCCTTAGAGTCCATTTCAGTAGATCTGCTATGGAAGAAATGCCCCTCTCACTGCCTAAGAGATTTACTGCTTTATTTTTTTTATTCAGGCAGTTTCTCAATAGCTTCAACCACTGTACAGCCATACGTTAAGGACAAAATGAACACAGAGCAATGGTTTGAGAAAATACAAAGGTTTTTAAAAAAGTACACAGTAAGAAGAAAAAAAATCCTAGAATCTAAATATCATTCTTCCTTCAAATTAATCCTCTGAGGAAGCTCAACACTCATACTTCTGAGGGTGCCAGAACAAAGTGTCTGGCAGCCCTTCTAGCTGGATCTCCTGATCCATGCGGAGACAATAAACCATTTTGCTTTCATTCAGAGTTAACATCAAATAGATGAATTTAAGTTAACTGATATGAACCAAGAGCATACCATTCTTTCACAGAAAAAAGCTTTACTGGAGGTTGAATTTGCTTTGATATTAGACCTGAAAGAATCTCAGTGTTCACAGCAGCCCAGTGTATCTTTTGCCATTATTGTGATATGAAAAGGAAAGTATGTTTAGAACTCTGAATAGCTATATAATTCTGAAAATTAGCAATTTTAGACAGGAAATCCTAGCTTACCTTTTGCACTTAAGCATCTTACCACATTATGTTGAATAAGACACATATCTGATCAACAAATTACAGATCACACTTGCCTAGCACTTTCAGTCCACTTTCAGTTTTTTAAGTCCTAGCACTTAAAAAACATTCCCTAAAAGTTTAAGCCTCAGAGTACAAGTCTCTAATGCATATTACCGGGCAAGAGGACACCTGAGGAGATCAGGAGAACACAATTCCCCTCTGCCTTAAACTCAAGGTTACATTCCTTTTCTCCATCCAAAAAGATGAGATGAATCCACTCTGCCAGTGTTACAAAGAAACATCTTCTCTACTCTGCCTGATGCCTAACAGAAGATAACATGTTTTAGCTTAGAGAATACAAAAACATCAGGGAAAAAAGATTGCTGAAGGTTATTAGAGAGATTTTCTGTCTGAGCAACTGCTGTATTTCTACATTTAGCTGGCAATATTAGTATTTTAAGGTTGGCACACTGCAAACATGCCCCTCAGATTCTCCTGAAGTGTATGCATTTTGATGTTTAACAAGCTACTCACTTATTTCATATCTTGCACGTAAAAAAAAATTACCTGGTTCTTGTGTAGAAACCATGGCAATTGCCTCCTGAGATGACACACACTCACTAACATCTCCATTAAAAGGAATAATGACACTTTCCCCTCGCTGCTGTAGCATCTTCTCCAGCAGCTTGTCCAAATCATCACCTAGATCAGAATTAGCAACACCAAATTATCTGCAAACCATTTCAGAGGAACAACATCGAACATTACACACACCCATGTTCTCACATAGATGATGTCAAATCTGCATTTGGGCAGGGGACTGGGGATACAGGGAAGAGAGAGATGGAGAATACTTTTTTATCTACTGATTTACCAATTGGATTAATTAAAAAAAAAAAAGGAACCACAGCTGTATAATTTCAGGTTTTACAGCTACTGGTGACACCTCATGATTACAAAGAAACACACACTATAAGACAACCTCTAAAACCTTGCTAAAAGTGCAAACTAGAAAACACTTGTGTACTTATGGGTGCATTATATGCCCTGCCATTACATTCAACAGCTGAGACTGTTTAAAATGTTTTTCCAGAGGGTTATGAACTGCCACCACCCAGGTGAACAAGACAAGCACTCTTTTACACAAATCACGCAGAGAAGAACAGAAAGCCTCTCAATGGACAGAGCAGAGCTCTATGCATGTGCATTTTAAAGGCTGAACAGGAGACACACCAACCCTAAAGACAAGGCTGTCTTGGCTAGAACTTCTTAGAATCACTCACCTAAAGATGTATTTTTGAAATGTGATGCCAGGAAACTAACTTTCCCTGTGATGAGCTCATAACTGATCTCTTTTAAAAATTCACTGGTGGTAAGCATACTCTCTGCAAGTGCCCGAGACTGATACTGACCTGGAGAAGAGAGGGGAAAAGAGTGAGAGCAAATCTTAACACAGTTTACTGTCAACACAACCTTTTCATCCTAGAAGTCTGGGGCACTCTGATCTTCAATCATGGATCTCCACTGCTTTTACCAGTACACTGGAGAGCAGTCTCAAGCCTACTTCACTAGTGACTGGAGAATTAGTTGATATAACTAATTTTAGCAGGTTCTTTGCTATGGCACATCATGATGCATACTTGTATGACAAATGATATTCAAAATAAGTATTTGTACCTTAGATGAAATGGAGGATTCTGGATAAATATGAAAAAAGTAATTATCCCTAATGTGGGGGGGAAAGGTAAAAAAAGTAAAAAATCGGCATTACTGATTTATCTGCCTACAAAGGAAAGATGACTAGTCAAAATTAATTTCCATCCAGACACACTCATTCACACACAAACAGCCCAGCCAGTCATCAGTGCAGAATAAAAAGGATAAAAATAAGGATAAAAAGAATGAAAAGCACATTCTGCTTTAAGCACTCTGCAGAAGACTCTGCCATGTAAAATACCACAGTTGTTACATGAAACAAAGACAAACCAACTTTTTTGCCACTGGGTCACTTCAAGTTATTTTCTAAGGCAATCACACAAACAATAAAGTCTCAGGCCTCTCAAGAAGTAGTAATGACTAGCACAAAGTTTTTTTTCTGTATCCTCATGGACCTCAGTACTCCAAGCCTTGCTGAAGATACAGTAAACTGTGACATTGCAGTGCAACAATACAAAGGAGAATAAAAAGAACAAAAGGTATTTAAAAACCAGATCAATAACGCAAGAAAATTAATTTGGCATTGCCATTTGAAGCAGTCTGCAAATATACTCACCTAGAACCACTACACAGAATTCATTTCCTCTAATCTTTGATGCACAAATGGCAACTACATAATCTGGTAGCTTTTGCTGATGTTTCATTTCATTGAGAGACCTCAAGGTCTCCGAGATGCCCTCTGCCAGGGAATTCTGGGTGACAACCACATGCACGAGATCCCGAGACACACTAGCGATTAACCTGGCAAGCCAAGGGAGTTGACCTGGTGACACAGAGATACACTGTGCACTCATTTGCAAGGATCTCTCTCTCAGAGTGAACTCCTGCATAGCTTTCAACATGATCTGCTCAAATTCTTCCCTCAGGGGTATCTGGTCAGGACCTACAGTGAAAATAAACAAACAGAAGAACAGCGTCTCATATAAAAATGTTATTGAACCAGGAATAATTACATGTCTGTCTTGATCTGACAGCTCCTTCACCACATTTTTTTATTCTGGGTTTTTAATTTAGAAGTCTTTCTCTTCTTACCACCACCTTTTTTTTTCTTCTCCAAACAATGAGGTATTCCACCTCACTCCTACCTTCAGCAACTGGTGGGACAAACAGGGGAGTGGGAAAATATGTGCCTTTTGCCTGGAAGAGAAGGATTAAACATGCAGCCATATGTTTTTGCAGTAGAAAACCAAAATGCTTATCCTTGTAGCCTAATCACAGCCATGCAGCCTGACAAAGCCTGTGAAGTGCTCTTTTGCTTTGCCTTTTCTCATCATGCATACTAATCAACTAAGCATGGATGCAAATAAACATGTTTAACTTCTTCCTTAGCTAAACTGAATTAATTTAGCAAATCTGCAAGCATCTAACATAAAGAAGAATATGCAACTTTAAATCTACATCCCCCAGTCTCTATCAACTGTACTGTCAACTTGAACAGGAAAACAGAAATATAAGCCATCCTATCTTGGCATTAGTCCTCCGACTGAACTTCAATTAACATTTGGTTCAGTTAGCTTTGTTTCATTGTCAAAGATATTCAGGAACAGTTAAAAATGTTCATGAACACAGAGTAAAAAGTAACCATAGCTTATACTGCCAAGAAGATCTCGTATCAGTGCCAAAGGAGGCAGCTTCACACTTCAGCAGCTTTCTTTTCTTGACAAAATGAGAGGGTGCTTAAATATCAGAGATATGTGAAACACTAGGTTTGGTTTTATGTTTTCTTTCAGGCCAGGAAACAGAAAGGTTGTGTGAGAAACAGGGTGAGGATAAATAACCCACAGCACAGAATCTGTAAAAACTGCCACCTGTTGTCATTTTTGCCTTTTTGAGAAGTAACATATGGAAAGTGCCACCACCTAATTACCATAGGATGGTAAGACAACTATAAACTTTTAAGTGCAAGGCTGTTTTCATTTTTGATGCAAACTGAAAAATTCTGATGAGTCCAATTTAACACAGCATGGGCATAATTCTATCTTTTAGAGTTCTGTTTTGGAAATGTATTTTCTTTTTCCTTCTAAGAAAGCATCACACATTCTAGGTCCTTGAAGACCTCAAAATTAAAAAAAAACCCAACACCTAGACATATATCAGTAGAGAAGAATGTTCCTCTGCAGAAATAAAGTTTACCTGAAATATATAAACCCCTGAAAATGATGCTACCCACTAACAGATATAAAAGCAAACTTTTGCTGATTGAGGAAGGCTACTCAAGAGACAGTCTCTAAATACAAGAGTCATCATCATGAATCTAAGAAGATTAAAATAATGGTACAAATAGAAAAGCAGATTCCCAATATAAGAATACACAGAATTTTACTCAGATTACTTATAAGAAAGTATGGCAGTCTTTCTCCACAGCTGTCCAGAAAAATAATGGAACTAATATCAGATGAGATGTAAGACAAAATGATAGATACTTACTTTGATTCTGAACAGTTTCCTAAAAATAAAAATATGTCCATGCTAAAAGGGAATATATAGAAGCTTATCTACAGAAATGAGCACGATCATCTTGATTTCAAAAACAAAACTGCCAAATAAACAAAGTCATAAAATATGAATGTCTGAGTTACATCCAGTTGGTGTCTGGTCACAACTGGTGTTCCCCAGGGCTCAGTGTTTGGGCCAGTCTGTTTGATATCTCTATTGATGACATGGACAAGGGTGAGTGAGACTGAGATTGGCTCAGTTGGTTAGAACATGGTGCTAATAATGGCAAGCCAGCAGGTTCAAACTCCACATGGGCCATTCCCTTAAGAGTTGGACTCGATGATCCTTATGGGTCCCTTTCAACTCAGAATATTCAGTATGAAAATATTCTGTATGAAAGCACCCTCAGGCAGTTTGCAGGTGACAGAGGGCAGGAAGGCTCTGCAGAGGGATCTGGACAGGCTGGGTCAATGGGCTGAGGACAATGGTTTGAGGTTCAAGAAAACGAAGAGCCATGTCCTGCCCTTGGGTCACAACAACCCCNACCCCCAGCAGTGCAACAGGCTTGGGAAGAGTGGCTGGAAAGCGGCCTGGTGGAAAAGCACCCGGGGGTGTTGGTTGTTGGCTGGCTGAACATGAGCCAGCATGTTCTTGCCCAGGTGGCCAAGAGGGCCAATGCCTGGCTTGCACCAGAAATAATGTGACCAGCAGGACCAGAGCAGGATTGTCCCCCTGTGGTGGGCACTGGTGAGGAAACACCTCAAATCCTGTGTCCAGTTCAGGGCCTCTCAGTTCAGGAAGGACATTGAGGTGGTGGAGTGTGTCCAGAGAAGGGAAGCAGATCTGGTGAGCACAAGTTCTATGGGAAATGGGAGCTGGGGTTGTTCAGCCTGGAGAAAAGGAGGCCCAGGAGGACATCACTGCTCTCTACAATCACCTGAAAGGAGGCTGTAGCCAGGTGGGGATTGGTCTCTTCTCTTGGATAACAAGGACAGGTGGAAATGGCCTCAAGTTGTGCCAGGAAAAGTTTAGACTGGATATTAGGATAAATTCCTTCACTCAAAGGGTGGTTAGGTATTGGAATAGGCTGGCCAGGGAAGTGGTGTATTCAGCATCCCTGAAGGCATTCAAAAGACACATGGATGTGGCATTTGGGGACATGGTTTAGTGGTGAACCTGGCAGTGCTGAGTTAGTGATTGGTCTCACTGATGTGAAAGGTTTTTTCAACCTAAATGATTCAATGCTGCTATGATTCTATTCTACTGTTCTATACAGTTTAAGTCAAATTCAAATATTCAAATGTCATCCATTTCTGGATGACATTCATTTCTGGTTACACAAACTTCAGGGTGCATCCCACAGAAACTACTTCTCCAACCATCTAAGACAGGAGAATTGCTGGAATAAGCTCTTGCTTTCAGTTTCTGCCTATCCCTTCCACTCAAGACAAAGTCCTGCAAGAGCCTTGAGTCTGGATGTGCATTTGGATATTAAAACTACAAAACACCTTTGGGTGTCACAGCATACCACATATATAGCCAAAATAATTCAAATGTACCACAAGAAGAGAGAAGGGAGAATGATTTCAGAACTCTGAACAGGTGGTATAACCAAGGGTCCAGAAATCCTTTTCAACCAGAACACAGACTGCCTCAGCACTGCATAGGCTGAGACTGTGTTTGTAGAAGTGGCAGTGCAATAGTAAAAAGCTGACAATTACAGATGATGGAATGTAACCCATACTGCAGATATGGGCGTCCTGATGTATAAAAACAAAACTTGAGAATACTTCACCATGAATGCTGCCAAAGATAACAAATGTGAAATCCATGTAAGTCCAGGAGGTAAACTAAAAAGAAAAACACCACTAAAATCAAACACACTTCTTTATCTTTTTTTACTTATCCCTTTACCACAGTCAGTGAAATTTATTTATAGCAACACTATGGCTCACAATCACAAGTTTAACTATGTATAGTCTTCATAGAAGGTTTAAAGCATCAGAAATGCATTTTTTTAAACTTTGATTTGTAACACCATCATGAGTTGCTCAGCTGATTTCTGAAAACACAGCAGCCACATCCTACAACTAATGTTGTCATAATTTTACAAGAAAACTGATAGGAATTCTCAGCTATATCCTTTTTTTTTCCCAAAAAAAGGAGCACTTCCATAGATAATATTCTTATCATCTGTGATCACAGTCATCTGCAAACATATTTTATACAAATAGTGAGATCTGAAAAAAATTAGGCAAGATTTTCTTTCGTGCTTTTGCCTGCTTTTTTATCTTTGCCTTTATTTTACTCTTTTGCAATATACTCTGGAGAAAAGAAAAACATTTTAGTCCTACTTTCTCAGTTAAAAAAAAAGCTTACATGAATAAACTGTTAATTTATATGTGTATTTGTCTCGTCTTGTAAAAAACATTTGAATCTGGCTGCCCTCCAATCATCTCTAATCTACTTTGATTTAACAACTTGGGACAAAGGCTACAGATCAGTGCAGCTGTCACAATTCCAACAGTTTTAAGTTTACAGCAATATTCAAACCAGCAACATGTTTTGATCCCCTCCTCTACAGAATGTTTTTACTTTTCTCCTCATTAGGCTCTTTCATCTTACAGTACTGGAACACATCTCCACATTAAGTCAAATAGGAAACTATTCAGCTTTGCACAGCTTAGAACAAAAGCCAAACTAAACACCTGCTAATAAGAGAACTGCTTTATGCTGAAGTCACAGTGCTCAATAAACACAGTTCTGCTGCAGAAGTTTTGCATGAAGCCTCCTCTAGTTTGCAGCAAGTATAGACTTGCTGCATCCATCTAAAGTTAGACTTGCTCATGAGCAAGTGATTCACTGACTCACAGGTTTCAACAAATAGTTTATTTTTAATTGGAAATGCTGTTATCAGCTGGCTACAAATTTGCAAGCTGCCTCTATCAATCGAGAATTGTGTGAAGCAGCTGGTTTTAACACACACACTCTACAAACTTTCCAATAAAGATGAAAACCTCAAATAACAAATCTAAGCCCACTGAAAGAAGGTAACAGAAAAACATCCTGTAAATAAAATTGGAAACTCTTTGTCAGTTCTAACATGGCATCCAATGGACTAGTGGGGCAGAGAATGATAAACTAAGCTAACAGGTCACTTAGAGAGTATTACAACATGGAAAATGGTTTCCTTCCTGTCTCTTACAGAACTGCAGTAAAGTGTAAGCACTCATGGGTGAAACCTGCATGTAGTATGTTTGGTCCCCAAACTGTAAGTTGTGCTGCTGCTTTTGGAACACCTGCATATTTCATACCATTATATATTACAGATGCACTGTGCTCTTCACAAAAGTAACTTCACACTCCCCTATGATAAGTGGCATCTTTTCAAACACAAAAGTTAGGGTGAGACTGCCATGGAAGTTTCCCAACACTATCCTGCATTTTTGACTTCTAAAACCTTGATGTTACCACTGCTCTTTTTACTCTAAGGTAGGGAAAATGACTGGACCTGCAATAAGAGAAAAAAAATGTGGCTTGCTGGTTTACTCTCAAACTTGCAAAAAGTCCATTTCAAAAACATTTACAAGAATGAGATATTCACTGAATCACTTGCCTTAGTCTGAATAACAAATGTGGTTTTCATGTAAACAGTGCTGTCACCAAAACAATGACAACCATCACACATCTGCCAGCATTTGTCACAAAACTGAATAAAACAGACCGAGTGTCCTTAGAAAGGGCTGTGATAACTGATGGTTTGATACCCTAAGCAAATGAGTTATTTGCATTGCAAATCCATTTCACAAAGGTGACCTGGTCAATCCCCATATGGAGAGCAGAAGCAGTATCAGCCTTTAAATTCACTTCACTTCTTCTGTTTCAGGAGCAAAGTGGCAAAGTCACACACACTAGATGGAGCCACTTGCCTCTTCCAGCCACAAAAGCAGCCAGAAAACTGGCCCTAAAAGGGATATAAAGAAGGTATGAAGAGAAAAGGACAGACTCAAATAAAACCAAGTGCTTATAACAAATTGCTTACCTAGTTGGACAAGATACTGAATAGTTAAAAGTATCATATTCTCCACACTTAGCAGCTGACTGCTGGACAAACCCAAGAGATCCAAATCCTTGTTTTCCAGCTGTGGAATCTTGTAGCAGTTCACCAGCAAGGGACTTACAACAATATCACCAACATTTCCATAGAAATAAGGTAAAGTGCCATAGCCTATGATAAAAGAAACAAACCCCTCAGAAATTCACAAAATCTGCCATTACATGAAATCTTGCACAATTATACATTTCCAAACTTCTTCTTAAAGCTGTGTGGCAAAATACATTGCATTATTGACTGTTCTTGGCATTACAATAGCTTAAAAAATAAATTCTAGGCCAGGGATCCTCTGCTGTGTTTTACAAGTGATCACATACATTTGCAAGAACTAACATTAACTGCATGATATCCAGCAGGATAATAACTATTGTTATCCAAATGCAGATGAGAATATTATCTGTTTGGGTCTTACCCTGACCTTTAAATACAGATTCTCCATAATATAGTGTACAAAGAAGAAAAATCAATTAAAGCAAAAGTACATTGATCTTAACATTATAAAAGCAGCATAAGTCACATTTGCATTGATTCAGCTACTGTGGTATCGCTATGATTGATTTCACTTTTTTGCCACCTTCCCATTCTGTTTTCATAAACAGGTAAAATAAACATCAACAACTAAACATGCTATTCTGCAAGCTAAAGCACATGAGCAGGCTAGCTCCTCTTTTCCTTCAGAATGTTTTTCGTTTCAAAAGAAGCATTTCCACAGAGATTTTGCCAAATCCATCCTTTTGGGTACATCTGGTTCTGTACTATTAATAGGACAGTGTTTCTCAGGGCCACTAACATTTAGCCTAACCGAGGACTTAATGGCAGCTCTCCAAGAGCCTAAGGGCTGCATTCAATTTGCACTTAAGCTGATGGCTGTAGCCACCCTCATCTTTAATAAGGAAGTGTTTCTCTGAAAACCATTAGAGCACCATGCTAGAGCTTTATAATCGGCTTCCAGGAAAACAGCGCTAAGCAAAACAAACCAG
The DNA here is from genome assembly GCA_013400855.1 of Buphagus erythrorhynchus. Classification (NCBI taxonomy): domain Eukaryota; kingdom Metazoa; phylum Chordata; class Aves; order Passeriformes; family Sturnidae; genus Buphagus; species Buphagus erythrorhynchus. The sequence continues at coordinate 149,841 of VZTT01068654.1, forward strand.
AAGCGTAACCCTATCCTTTACAGATTTACTGTTGTAGATGGGCCTGTTCATTCTCTGGGAACTGTGTGTATTAAAATTATCTGTGCGAGTGAGGACTTGGAGAACTTCTCCATTCCTTCAGGAATGGTAAATTATTCCATGGACTGTACTGACAGGCATGTTCTGTGGACACTGAAGCTACTTTATATGACCATCTATTCTATATTGGACCTAAAAGAAATTTAGAGTGGAAAAAAGATATCACCCATCAAAATTTTGGCAGCACTAGCTGACCCATTTTTTATTATATACTATGCCCCAGTAGCTCAGGTTGAAAGGCATATTCACATTAAAAGTCATACTCTTAAAGCAATGTCTTTCTAAGGGTTAACAAAGTACTTTATACAGCTAAAGGATTTTAAAAGCCTGGAGCCTGATCTGTTATCTCAATTGCTTACAAGAACTATGGACTATAAATGACAAAAAGTTAGTATGATTTACTTCTGTTTAGTCAGTGCAAATCAATTTTCTGGTTCTCACATAGAATTCTGGGGCTTCAAGATCTGAACTATAAATGCTGCAGGAAATATCTGCTTAGTTTATAAGTTGTTTATACCGGAAAGCTATTTTCATTACTTGGAAATATTTCTCTTCTTGGGTTTTACAAAAATCTTATTTGTATAAAACTTAGATTTGGCTAGTGGTTCTGTATAAATTTGACCTAGTGGTGACCTGTTTGCAAATCAGGTTCTCCCGAAATTGCCTGACTCTCATTTTAAAATATTGAGCAAGTAAGGGAAACTATCTGTGACAAACCAACTTCGTATTGCACTGAATGCCAGAACCAACAATAAGAAATAAAACTCGCTTTCTCCTGAGGAGCATGTATTAGTACAAAATGCAGCATTTGATTCCCCAGTGCAAGACTTACCTATCAGAATCACTGGTCTGACTCCCGAGTTATTCAGCAGGTTTTCAGGAACTATTACAGTCTCCCCTGCTGGGATGGGGTGAGGCTGTAAAATTCCAGTTAACATGGATTGAGGAACTGGGACTGACAAAAGAGGCTCTATAAAATAAAGAAAAGAGAGACTTCCATTACTAAAAGGCTCATACTGTGATTTGGCCTTATGAACAAATAAGAAAAAAATTACTGCAAATCACTAACTGTAATAAAATTCAAAAGGTCTCTGCATTTCCTGCTATAGTTTTAAGTAATTTAAATTAAGAGCCTATATCCTCCTGTAGCCCCACCCCTAAAATAAAACTTTTTTTCTGACCACTGTATTGTTGGTGAGAATGAGAGAGCAAAACACAAGTTTGAATATGCATCTTTAAACAAAGCCAAGTACTAAGCCAAAAGGCCACCCCCCAATACTGCCTCTCAATACAAGGGAAGAAACTGCTTCAACTTCTGACCTAGAATTTATGTAGATAAGAAAAATAAAAGC
>VZTT01068655.1:5654-34065 GCA_013400855.1 Buphagus erythrorhynchus
TAATTTGGGTCCACTACCTCTTGTGTGTGGATGGGCAGCTGTGCCAATAAAACTCCAATCCTTTCAGAACTGAAAGGATTGGAGTTTTATTGGCACAGCTGCCCATCCACACACAAGGACTCCCTTGTAAACTCCAGTGTCTTTTCTGGGAAACACAGAACATCTGCAGATGTTTTAAAGAGCGTCAACAGAATGTTGTTGCTTAAACCTCATTTATAATAATGAAGTGGCAGGTTCTGTAATAAGTTCAACAGTAGACAAAATGTTCTAATTTATGCTGATCCTATTCTCTTCTTGAATTCAAAGAGGGATAAACTTATGACTTTAGGATGAATCCCAAAATAGGGTTTGTGGGGAGAAAAAAAATTCACTCTGAGTTGTATCAGACTCTGTGGCAGGACTACGGAGTTGAGTAAGATTTTAATGGACATAAGGGATCAAAATTTGTAGGTAATTCAACGAATCCTGTTGCATCTTGTTCCAACTTTAGGCATATCAGCTTTCTGATCAAATATCTCCCAGAAAATGTATTTTCTAAAATATAGCCTGTGTTTGTGTTAACAGGATTTCTGCCCTCCAGAGGTGCTGAAAGCCCCTTGGACTTGAAGAATATCCTGAATTTCCACTATCTTCAGCAAGAGAAGAAAATATTCAGCACCAGGTAGGAAGTAAAAGAGACCTGATTTACTGGTCTCAAAAACTGAGAAATCTTGATATGAGAGCTATCAAGAGCCTTGCATTCTGAAGTCTTGAAAGTCCTCGGGAATTCAAAATGAGGTTTCATCACTCCTTAGGTCAAAACTTAGAAATATGCCTGTCATCAAGCCCTGAATTAAATATATCTTATATATATCTGGTCGTATCCATATTACATTACTGTCTTGGCCTTACACGTGTTTATGATGGTGCCAAGTATTCCTTTTATTTTCACCACTGATGAAGTACAGATGTAATAGCCTATGTTATCATAAGGGTGATGATTGGGGTATGGAGGCCTAAAATTACTGAATTTTGCCCTTTCTAGTCTTTTTACCCTGTATATGTAACACAATTAGTATCACTGCTGACATTTATAGTACTTATGGTGCACTGCTCCAGATACTGGAAAATCTCCAGTGGGGAAACTTGCTGCGTATCTGATCCTATTCCTAGTAAAGGATGTGGAATCACACCAACATAAATACTGGTACATGTTCTCTCAAATAAGGGCATCTGACAGACAGCAAGTATTTCTTTTGTTTGTGGATGGAAGTAAAGCTCAAGAGGGTGTTAGGATTTCTGAACCTAGATTTGGCTATGTGTCTTCAAGAATCATCTGTCACAAAGTATGAATTATGCAGCAGGTATAAAGAGGTGCACCAGCCTTTAAAAGCCTGGAACAGACTAGCACAAAACATAGAGTGCTGTCAATTAGTCAGCTAATGACAAAACAGCTTGATAAGTTGTTAGCAAAATCCCTTTGGTTGTAGCCTAGCTAAGATGCAGTTAATCCACCAGTAGTTCTATATTTTTACTGTGGAACAAAGTTGAGATCTTGTTGAGATCCCAAAGCAGAAATAGATTTTCAGAAAAGCAGACACATATGGTTGAAACTACAGTATGGTAAGGAGTTAGCTGGACATAAAGCCCAGTAATCTTATGCTAGTACAAGAAATAAATACATAACCTAATTACCTAAAAAGTGGAAAGTTGTATTGTTTAAATTATTATTCTGTTTGTATCAGAAGATATGGTCATTCTTTAATAGAGAATGGGAACTGGACACAATGTTCAGATGGTCTTAAGTGACCCTTTACATTTTGCAAGCCAGGATGGAAGTCCATGTATCATGTCATCTCTTGCAATGAGGCAAGAAGAGAGCAGAACTAAATGATGGTATATCAAAAGCTGAAGTCAGACACAGAGGGAAAGAGCAAGCAGCTGTCTGGCATGGAGGGAAGTCAGTGGTGATTTCTTTCTTTCTGTTTTTTTTTTTTTTTGCCTGCTCCACAAATACCTAATGTTGAAGACTGTGAATGAAAAGGTTCTTATCTGTGACTATTCTAATGTTCCTTAATGTGCAAGTAAATAGTAATTAAGGATAAATGTTTAAGATCTGAAAGCGAATCAGTGATTCTTTAGTTAGTAGTGATCCTTTGGTCAGTAGCCTCTTCACAGTAGAGACAGTGGAGGAAATGTTGCAGTTTGTCCTGCAGTCTGGCCTCTCTTCATATTACTCCTCAACAGTCTGTGAGAACAAAAGGCCAAGCCTGTAAATAGAAGAGCTGCTTTTGCATATCATCACTACTTGATGAGTATAAACATAGCCTGTTCTCACTTAATTCCTGCCACAAAAGACTTCTGTTTTCCACATGATAGAGTTTATAGCACATGTACTGAAAAACTTGGCACCTGGTTTTTGAAATGCAGGTAGCAAGAAACAAGTTTGCTCATTTGTGATCATATGTCTCTAAAACATTTCATACAGAGTCTCCAGTGAGTTGATTTGCAGAAGCATAACAGAAACCTTTTTTCCAAGGTCCTCAGAGAATTCAAAACTGCACTGACTGTATAGCTTTGAATTGCACAGCTTCCTATGGATTGACACTTCTTCCTGAGAGATCACTGTCTCTGGGGTCTTTTCTCCACGTTGTTCTGGCAAAGTTCCACATAATATGTGGTACTGAAAGCTGTCCTCAGATGGTCTTCAGGATTTCCCAGGCAGGCATTCCTGAAACTGAACTGGGATTACAGAATAGCTAATTTGAGAGTCCTGCTACAATTTAAAATAAATTCTGTTCTATCTATCTTCAATGCTTCCAATTTTAACTTTTACACTCAAGTGGCATAAATTACCTACTGAAGCCTACCAGCTGAGCCTGTTGTCATGCACCTTTCTGGCTCTTAAAAAAATGGAGTGAAAAGGTAGCAAGCAGCTATCACAGAACAGCAGGAAACTTTCTCAGAGCTTTACAGCATGCAGGTATGGAAGCAACAGCAGTAAGTTAGGGGGCTGAATAAGGTGGATCAAGTCACCTCTTTGTTTAAAAGAGAAGATGTATCAGTGTAGCTCTGGGCTGGAGACTGTACTAGGAAGTGACTGACCTCTACACTGCCTGAATTAGGAGTGAGGAACCTGTGTTTATCCATGTTTACCCCTGACTAGACCACAGGGCAAAATGCAGGACAGGCCTCTTTCACACTCTCTCCCCTTGCCCATGCTCCTCAAAGTCCAGACGTGGCCTGACCTTTGGTCTGTGTGTAATGTGTCTGGAAGAGAACCAAAAGGAGCTGGAGTTCTGGTGCTCTGCTGTCTGGGTTGTGCCATGGGCCAGTGAGGATATAAACAAGGGTGGGGAAGGAAAGAGTTTTCATCAGCCTCTGATCTCCCCTCAGGAAGGTGGGAAGCCCAAGAGCTGAAAACATGGCAACATTGTCTTTTGGAATAGACTGAACATGTGAAAAATCACTGTCCTAATGATAAACACTGTAACAAATATTGGCAAGACATGAATTCAGCCTCTGCAAAAATGTCTTTTATTTGTTTTTGCAGCTCAAATCACATTTTTCTTTAACACATCTTTTTAAAGTTTGTTATCCTTCACCCCTCTCTAGATTGCCAGCCATATGGTGAAAGAATGGCTCTTAGAACTGTTTTCTGCAGAACTCTTGTAGACGTGAATACCAAACAACTTCACAAAACCACTAAATATTTGGCAAACTTCTAGTCTACTGTAATTTTTAAAAAATGCTCAAGACAAATGTTTATGTTGAAGGGGAAAAAATCCCCAGGATAAAGCTGTCAATTAATGGATAATTTCAGCTTTCCTATATAACCCTGTTCCATAAGTCATACTTCATAAAGAGTGAATACTCTTCTAATTAAATGTTTCTGAAACTTAAAAAGCATCTGAATTGTGAGTGGATGCTGCTCTGGCTTTTTTGGCATGTTATGTACAGGACGTCTGGCCAATTCTTCAGTCTTCTCTCAGATATGTTACTGATCCAAAATATTTTCACCAGACACCCTGAAATGGAATCACAAGTTTGCCAATTTCCATTTTGTGTATCTTCCTTAGAAAACTGAAAATTACAGCTCATGAGCATTGATGGTTTGTTTGCGCAATGTCCAAACTTAACTCACTGGAACAAAGTAACAACAAAGGTGCAGAAGATGGTGCCTGGTCTTTGTGAGACAAAATTGTTTAAAAAAAAAAAAGCTACCTAATTTCTAGTTCAGAAGTTAAATCAGGGAAAATTGGTGCTCTTAAAACACTAATGAAATAGAGATCAACAATTATGCTACTTCTTCAGCAAAGTTACTCTGTTATTACACTGACATGTCCCTGAACCTGCCCAAGTCTCCGAAGCAAGAGTAATTTTCAGTATCTTTACACTGTAATTTTCAATTTTCTCAATTCTCTGAACTTCAAGTCAGCGCTTTTTTTGAGAAACATGTAAGTCAGAAGAAAATTCTCGACAGAGGTCTCATATTCTGATTTCCTTGGACTTTACAGCAAGATTTCAAATGCTGTTGAAACTGCCAAAGAAGAAAAATGTGTGTTATAGTATTACAGATGATAACATAGTCCAGCCTGGAGTTTTTCCTTCTACCTAGTGCTGTGAGAGCTTAAGCAATGTTATTTCACTAGGCCAGGAAGTCTAGGCAGAACTTCATTAAAATACAGCTGAATGACCTGCTACATGAACTGAGCTCCACAAGAAAGTATTTGGGAGTTTGGCAATGCTAATGGTCCTGCAAGTTGGTTCATTGTTCACTAAAGCTGTAGCCTGTGGCTTAAAACCTTCTTGTCATCTAGAGAGGGACAGTTTTTCCTGGATGCCCCATAATGTGTCTGGTCCTCATATTGATAAGCTGTACCCTGGTTCAAGTAAAAGGCTTAAATACCTTATTAGTGTTCTGAAAAACATACTCCTCCCCCCCCCTCCCCCNCCGTGCTTATTCCAAGATGAGGCTGTGTGTAGGGGCCACCTCTTCACCTTCCAGAAAAATCTTATGGGTGGAAGAAATATGGAAAATGTAAGAGAGCTGTGGCTTTAGCAGTGAATCCTGCAGGATATATAATGCTGTGGTAAGCTGACTCTGGAGCAAGATGATGTTGCCAGAAGCACTCCAAGAAGCTGGTAAAGATTATAGCTAGGCCAGGTCCAGTACTCCAGGTATGATCGCCCAACTGTACAGGATATTTAGATCTGAAGACCAAGGAGAGGACAATTTTACGAACAAGTTCAGATTTGCTGAATTGGAGAGTGAAGTGATAGCCATTTAGAAAGATACCATCATGTACCCAAAGCTCATAAGTTCCGTAATTCAGACTTTACCTGAGATTTTTTTGTCCAAACTCATGTTTTGACTTGAAGATGCTACAAATCCCATGTAACTATAGTCAGTGAGAATTTCAGGACCTGGATCTTCTAGGAAAATCTGGGCTAGGCAGACAATTTGGGCTAGGCAGAGCTACAATTTGCAGGAAGTGATACAAGAAGAAATATACATAGAGCCAAAAGGTGTATCAGATCAGGAGGGCACTGACTGGTTGGTGTATGGTAACAGCCTGGCTTCCTCTGACATTCTCAAACTCTTGCACCAACCCAGCTCTTCTCAAAACCTGAAAACCTTTTCTCAATCCTCGCTCAGTGAAATGTAGCCACCCCACCAGGAAGGTCCAGCAGGAGTTGATAAAGAGTGTATGGGTGATTTCCAGTCAAGGATATCCAAATATGCTCTGAATAGTAAGCTTTACATAGTGAATATTATTCTCCTTGAAGGAGAATAATATGATGTTTAGTGAGGGAGGGACTGCAAGCCCATGGGCAATCATCCACAATTGTGAAAGAAGGCTATCTTTTATAGTAGTGTATATCAGTTTATAAATATCAGAGGGTTAAAGTAACTGCTTACAGACAGGTCATAAAAATAAAAGAACCCTGAGGAGTTCCAGGAGTAGCTTTAGTGGTGGGAAGATAGTATTTTTATTTGTAATTGGATACAACCTATTATTAGTACAGCAGCCTCTTCATTTTGTGCAGTATAAAATGGGAGGGAACAGTGTCACTTCTGGCTGTGTCATCCCAGCAAGTGCTCTGTGTTCAATAAAGGGCTTCAGTCATAAAGACTGCCAGCTCAACAAGTTTCACTGAGGTAAAATAAGACATTAATTTAAAATGTTAAAAGCTGTTCTTGCCAAAACATGATCTGGAGAGCACTAACATGCTCTGTGTTCAGGGCAAAAGCAAGATGAATGTCTTGTGTCCAACTCTCTCCCTTTTTTTCTTCTGTCATGAATTTCTGCAAGGTGAGTGAACACCAAATAATAAAAGTGAAGTATGGGCAGTTTTTTTTATCTACTTCCAAGTGGCCTGCTTCTGTGCTAGCCAGTGAATTTTTGCTCACTGAGACTAATTTTTGGCCCTGCTTCTTTGGGGTGGCAGCCTGTATCCCTCTTTGCACAGTTATCAGTGCCTACATGGCAGTGGAGGGTCTTGCCATGTTCCTATCCTGGCCAGCCTCCCAATCTGAGTTTCCTTCTCTTCACTTGACTGGTGCACACAGGCAAGGATCAAGCTGCCCAATAAAAGCCCCCAGATGACTATGGAGGTTCATTACAGAGTGCCCAGCTGGAGGTTTGCAACTGGTTGTAAGGATTGCTGCTCCTCAGGAGGCTCACATTGCCTTTCCAAAGGCATTTCATAAGTAAAAGTACCAGGGATGTTTTAATCCAAACCAGATTATTCCTCCCCCAGATCACAGAAGAGGCAGATTGTCCTTTCATCCTTTGGGGTTGTTTCTGCTGCCATGGAGCTGCTCAGAGGCCTGTGCCAGGGCTGAGTGTCTGCAGGAAGCTGGGACCAGTGAGGACAGTGAGTCCCACCACTGCTTCCACCCCACCACTGGCCTTCTCTTGCTGCCTCCTGCACTGTCAGTGTTGTCTGCACTGGCTGTCCTAGTGCTGTGCTGTTTGTGTGCTGTCAAAGGGGAAATTGCATATTATGGGAAGGCCAGATGATATTCAGTGACCCTAAACCACCACAGAGAGGATTTTAAAGGGTTTTTAAAGCCAAAGCTTTCAAGTGCACAGCCTGAAGTTAAATATTTAAATCTGTGTTTAGGCATGAAAATAAACAGGGGCCTGATTTTAAAGAACTGTGGAACAATTGGGGTTTTCCACACTATTCCCCAGAGCCTGCAATTTGTTTGTTTCTGGCAGCCTCTTTAGATCTTTAGGAATAGAGTTCCAGTCCCAGAAATCTGGAGAAGACTGAGGGCATCCTTCACATCTTTGCTGAGTAAGGAACTGAGAACTGAAATCCAGAAAAAAATGAAGGCGTCTAGTCTGAAGCAGAGCAGGAATCTGGGTGCCTATACACAGGAATAAGACAAAAACAAGTAAGCAAAAGAATTAAAATAAAAAGTACATCCTCTCTATTTGTTAGCTTCCAGGCCTTACCAGTCTTGTATTGCTTTCCTAAGTGCTATACATTCCACATCACAGCTATATCTTTAGAGCTGAGATTATTACCTTGGGAGAGGACAGAAGTGGACTCAAACCCCCTGGACTTGTGAGGTTTCTCCTTTCAGAGCCTGTGTTTCACTCCTTGCACTGTGATGGGAAACAAAGCACTGTTTTGTGCTTGTCCATCACCCTTGTCCATCTTTTTGTTTCTCTAAAGAAAGCAATAGCAGTAATGCCAGCTGCCAAAAGGGACCAAATGTACTGAAAACCATGAGATTTCTGCTGTTCTCACCTAACTGTGTAAGTGGCAAGACTTACTGCCATTAGCAGTAGCTGCTCTGCTCATTTGATAATTTCTTTTCATCTGTTTTAGGTAGCTCTTCCTCAGCACACCTTTTTTCCTTACTTGTTTTCCTGTGTGCTTAACTTCTCCCCATTCCCTGAATAAAGAATTCACTTGGGGCTGTGAATTCCTGTCCTGAAAACTCATGGCAGTGAATTCATTCCCCTGGGAGAACAGATCCTGTGACCAAGAGTCCTAACAGTTGTTGTCACCATCTGAAAGGCAGATGCATAATCTGAAATGTCTCCCAGCATCCTCTCTGAGGTCATTTGAGAGAGGCCAAGACCTTTACTTAGGGCAGTCCTGGCCAATTATCACGGCTATCTCTCTGAGGAAAGGATAAATTTGGCTTAGTTGATGTCTCTCACCACTGACAGTAGAAGAAGCCTAGAGGAACAAGTTGGATTAGGTACCTAACAGCATCCTGAGCTTGACTGTCAGTTGTCACTGTCACATTCAGTAAGTGATGTGTGGGTAGAGCTAGGACAAACATTTCCAATCAACAGCATCTCTCCCTGTACAGTCTTGTACAAGGCATTAGTAAAAAATTCAAGTCATCTGTGCTCCAGAAAGATGAATTCACACTGGAAGACATGTGGGGGAGAGTCAGTAAATAAAATGGGAAGTGAGGGACATGTTTTAGGAAAGAAGTTTATAACAGCTCTGTTAGTTTGGCCTCATGAGATTAAATTTGAGAGCAGAATGTGATTATTTTCACATACAGAACATTATGGAAGGGGAAGAGTTGTTTAAGTGAAATGAGAACATTGGTAAAAGCATATACTGATAGGAAGCTATCACACATGCACAAATAAATGCAAAGTGTTTCTAAAATTTGCTTCATCCCTTTGTCTCTTCATGGTATTTATGCTGCAGCAATTGAGGTCCCTTACAGGGTATGCATCACCTATCTGAGCTCCTCTCCATCCTTCCACCTCTCCTCAACATGAAAATAATTTCAAAGGTTATATAATGCGAGAAGCTTGTGAAAAACCTTCTCCAAATATATTGACTACAAGTTGACTTTTGGAGAGTGTCAGTGAGTTGGACCTTTACTCCACAGCAGCTTCACCTTGCATGACTGTGTAAAGATAAAGGGTTTTATTCATATGCAATAATAAAAATATATCAGCCATGGAAATATTTGGAAAAACTCATTATTTGACTAATAGGGGACAAATAGTGAAAATACATTAATATATGATTTACATCCTTCCATCTCTTAAAAAATTCCAGTTGCAATTTAGTAATCCTTTTGTAAAAATGCAGTGTATAGAGGGGATGTGAGAGAGTCTTATATATAGGTTATACTTGCATAATACCCTACCATTATATTGTATCCTGGATACACTATGTGATTAACACGATTCCCCATATACCATAATATGCCAGGCATAAAAAGTGTCCACTTCATGTTCTTACCAGAGCATTTTGGTGTTGAACTTCCTAAAGTTCCCTTTTTATTATTTCTACCTCATTTTCCTAGGTGTCCTGAAAAAGTTTACCATTGGTAATTACCTGGAATTCTCTTCTGATCACCTTTCTGACTGAAACATTTCTAGGTCTCTCCAGCCCCGTGGTATCATTTTTTTCTCTTATTGGTCATCAAGTTAAAACTGGTGCAATTCCAGGTTACTTTGGGTCTCTGTGCCTGGTCTGTCTTGCAGCCCTGATAATACCACTGAATGGACTTAGCAAATAATTTTCCTTTAAATTCCTATTGAAAAAAGGGCTCAGTGCGACCCCAGTATTTGAACTTCCCACAACTGGTCTTCCAGCTCTTATGGGGTGCCACGCCATAAACTTTAGATCTTTCTCAGGCAGACACTTAGGGAAGCTGCTGCTACAGTGAGCATGGATATAAAGATACTGCATCCTCATGGCCCCTGCCATTTATCCTGGCCTCCTGGATGCTGTTCCCTGTTAGGAAAGAGATCACTAATCCTTGCTGGGCTTAGCACTGAAGTGGCTCTAGTTTCTGGACATTGTAACTGTTAGCTTGATGTGCTTCCATTCACTGCTCCCATTTCTGCATCATCAATTTCCAGGGATATTGGGCGTTGCACTAAGTCTAGCACCGTGGTTTTAACTATTCCCCAAAACTGCAATAAAAATGAAACAATCCAGCCAATACTTTGATGTCTTTTTCTTACTAAATCCATGAAAACATGGCTCTTACAAGCACTGGAGGTTTTCCCAACAGCTTTCCTGACAAAAAGCAATATTTAGTTGACTAACAATGTCTGCTTTTTGAAAAACTTTTCACAAAAATGTGAGAAAGTAAATGTATTTTCCCACCAGTGCAAGTAATTTCCAGGTGCCTAATTATGACCTTTGCCTCAATGAAGCAGGTTCATGAATAGACACCTAAAGAAATGTGAAATTAATGCATTTATTGATCAAAAATATAAAAAAAAAAATAACAAGCACTCTCTTGTAATGGGCCAAAAAAGGCTTGAGAGACAGACAAAGCAAATAATTCCACTCATTCCTTCAACTGAAGTTATAGATCAGTGTGCAGACATAGTGTTGAACTGAAAGTTCTCCATAAATATTTCAAGTTAATGGCTTTGCACCATTCTCTCTGGTACAGGTTCCCCAGTGCTCATTGCCTTCATGTTTTAAATTGATACTATGAATTATTGACAATTCTATTCTCCATAAGATGCTGCACCATAGCCCACAGTTTTTTGCCATGTATTTAATTTTAGCCTTGAAAGAGAAAGGATGACCACTCTGGGAGGCTGTACCCCAACATACATATCCACAAAGACAAATCTGGATAATAATAATCATGTAAGACATCACTATAATTTTTACATGTAACTGATAAGAGGACTTCGGAAGAATATCCATGAAGAGGATATAAATTAAATCACTTTTGTTAATTACTTGTGCTGCAGAAAGAGCCTTATTTAGGAACCCTATTTGTTTGGATCTCCCAAAAAAACATGAAATTTGCCTAGCCACAATAAAAATATGTAAGTCAGAGAAGGAAAAGAGAAAGGTTATTTTACAGAGAGATGTAACTCTTAGACTGTCAAAGATTTTCATCTGGAGAAGACCTTGACAAAGTCATCCTGAAAGGGCATGCCAAAACTAACAGTAAAATCGTGATCTCACAGTCCCCATGTCAACAATGCCCATCCCATATTTTACATTCTCTTATGGATTTAGAGTGTGTGGATTCTGATTATTGCCTTGCTGGTAACCTTGAAAACTCAGTAGAGAGAAGGTAGTCAGGCAATCACTGCTCTAAACATGTCAAGAAAGTATCTGTAGTAAAACAACTTGGTAAAAGACCTGAAAGTGATATGAAGTTGATGTCTTAAGATAATTCTGAAAGAAAGAAGCCTCCCTTGGCAGTTATTTTCTTCTCACTACTTTCAAGCACAGCAGTTCTCAATTGGTTCCTGAAAACCCTCCACAAAAGGGTTTTTGTCTCCCAGTTTAATTGTCACTTCTGCAAGAACTCAAGAATGAGTGATTTCTGAATATGAGGTTTTGTACTTACATGATGTTAAAATTATAGCTAACACTACCAGAACCACTGTTTCTACTGCTGCCTTGAAGAAGGTGTGTTAAAATTCATTAATGAAAAAACCCACATCTGCCCATAGCTGATACTATAAAGGTCAGCTATCATTGAAATTCAGCTTTGCTGAGGGGGATTTCAGGCAGCTCCTGTCATCTGCATAAGTCCTCTTTTTCCCAAAGTTGTTTTAATGGAGCCAGCATTTTTCATGTGTCACCTGTCAGACAGCATGTTAGTGATACCTTAATAGATTTTCATCAGCTAAGCAAGGGGGTTATGGGCATAACATGGTTTGGTGCTGTTCCACACAAATTCTGGAATATGGCTAAAATTCTGTATTCTCCTTCACTAGCCTTAGCTGCTTGTATCAGTCATTAATGGGTTTTCTGCAAAATCTTTCTGATTGTTCTCTATTTGTCATCTAGCTTTATAGTAAGGTATTAGCAATACCTAGCTTGTGTATAAGGCTTTAATGAAAAGGCCTTGTGCTCCTTGGCTGAGAGACCAATGTAATATTTTCTGAGAAATTGAGAGGTTCTGAGACTGAGGCAGCTGCACACCACATGACAAAGACAGAAATTCAGTATTTTGTTTAAAGTTTGAACCGTCCTTTTTGTCCATTGGAAGCAGATAGAATTTCTGTGGAGAAAATGTAATAGATGACATATGATTAAAGGTTACAGTAGAATGTCTGCATGCAGGAAGGCCACATTCATATTGATCAAGCAGCAATTGATGCTGATATGCTGAGATACTGGTATTTGATATGTTTCTGCATATTTTCTTTAATCAAAATGTACGTTCTATGTACGTTCTGTGCCATGTTTTCCTAGTTTAAATGCACTAAAGTGAATTATCACAGCATAAAACTGGAAAAATAAACAAATCTTTATTTTGATATGAGTGAGTAATAAATCAGCAGTTTAAACCCAGGGTAAGTTTCAAAATATCATTGGGTTGTAAGTGCGAAGTACCACTGAGATCTAGAGACTTCTGATAGCTAGAGACATAACATTTTCATAGCATGAAGAATCTCTTCATAGAAACTCCAGTTCAGAAAAACGGTACGATGTGTTCTTAACTTCCACAGAAGCCAAAGCACATCCTCACATCCTTTTCAGAGCAAGGACCAGAAAAACAGTCTCATTCCCTCTTGCCCTTCCATTCACAATCACATAATGCCTCTGTATCAACTCAAAATATTGTATACATAGAAAAATATGTGTGTTTCACTGCAAGCAGTTCTGGATAAATGGTTCTGTCCATTCTAAAATAAATTATTCATTCTGTCTACATTTCTGTCCATTCTAAAATAAATTATTCATTCTGTCTACATTTGTTCCTTATTTCTTCTGTTTCTCCCATCTGCTCTCTTCCTCTCTCTCTTCCAGCTCACTCTGTTTTAATAGAGTTTTTCTGTTTGTCTGAGATTGGAAATCGGCCCAGCATGTGTTTGCAAATTTTATTTTATGTGCCTGATTAAGGTTTTGTTCAGAGGTTTGGTTTTTTTTCTTTTTAAAATCTCTTTCTTTAAAAATGAATGCAATATCCAGGCCATTGGTTTCCCTTTTGTGGGAAGCCATAAGGTTTTCCCCTATGAGTGGTCACATGAGAAAGGTAGCGTTAACAAAAACCTGACTGATAGAACCTTTCTGAGCTGAATAATGTGCTCAGCTTCCAGTTTTGGGGAAGACTTACTTGACAGCTAGCCACATTTAGGGAGCAGAATGTGGGATGTTTGTGAGGCAAGACTTGGAGGCCACTCACCTCCTGCTGCAGTGTTGCATCCCAGAGTGAGCTTTGTACCACATCAAGTGCTTTATATCCACTCTTGAGAATATGGCCAGGTGTGGCAGGGGTTTTTGTTTTACTTAGGTACACATACTCCATTCATGTAGCTCCAAATGCAAACACTCATCAAAATAGATTAAGTAGACTAATATTCATACGAAAACAAAGCTTCTAAGTGGCTGCTTTCATGACATTTCTAATTCAAACATTTCTGTATGGCTTAACCTGTCTGATAAGCAACTGGTTTGCTTCTTTCTTCACCTCCTATGAAGGCATCTCCAATATAAAGAAAAATGCAGCAAACTAAATATGTAATTATTCACTTGGAAGAACATGATTTAAAGCTTTGGAAGAGTCATGCATTTCTGCCCTGCTTGACTGTTCTTGCTGAAAGAATCCGAGTTTGCTGGAAGTGACATTTGAGACCTGTTGTAGGTTTGTAGAACAACTTGATGTGTTCCAGGCCTGAACACATTTGTAATAGCCACATGGAAAGCCATAACTCTGACTGGTGCATTTGGAAAGCAGAAAGTTTTCCAGTGCAACTAAAGGATCCAATTCTGCTCTTCATACTGCTGCAAAAAAATGAGAGTAACTCCACTTGAAATCAGTGACATTGTTGCACTGGAGTAATATAAAAATCAGAAATAATTTTCTAGACATTTTTCAGTCTTAATAATAAAACCAAGGAAAAAACCCTTGAATTTGGCAACCCTTTTGTTTCTTGTCTGATCCCACTGACTCTTCCTTCAGCCACTTGTCTCTCCATTCATCCAGTCTCTCATAGGCACACAGCACTGGTTTCAGCCTGTCACTAGATTCATTACTTTCAACTGCTCCTTTTTATTTATACTGTCCAGCACATACCACTACTGAATTTGCTTCAGTGAGTTTCCTTTTCCATGCTCTTGGTTAGTGGCAGTCATGTTATTCACAGAGAGAGGCTCCTTTGAGTTCCTGTGCATAGTCTAGAGGAATTTTGAGACACCATTGCTTTCCTGACCCCAGGAGCCCTAGACTGGCTTGACAGCAGGGCCCACCTAGGGAGCACTGACCATGCTTTGTGGGCAAGAGCCTCCAGAGATCATAGGTACTAGAAAATTCAAGGGCTTTACTAAGGATGTGTGAAATGCATTTTTTAAAAAAGCTTTCATAAAGATAGCAAAAAGAACTCTGGCAGGAGTGCCCCTTCCCCTGCCAAATTTTATATACATTCTTTAAAGTATTAAACAAATTGTGTACAAGAAATGGCCAAATCTTTTCATATGTGGGCAAAACTTATTTTCCCCTAACTTTCTTCGTAGAAACAAT
Source organism: Buphagus erythrorhynchus (assembly GCA_013400855.1). NCBI lineage: Eukaryota > Metazoa > Chordata > Aves > Passeriformes > Sturnidae > Buphagus > Buphagus erythrorhynchus. The sequence goes on from VZTT01068655.1 coordinate 20,089, forward strand.
TGAACCATGACTCTTGAAATTTAAAAACACATGAGTAACCACTGCCTGGAACAAACACCAGGCATGGAAAATTCAACTGAACTTGTAAAAGTTTAACTAAGTTATAACAGCATCCTATAGTATGAAATGTCAAAAAGTCTCTTAATAGCTATAGAATAATGGTGAAGCACATCCAGCACTTAGTTTTGGAGGGTTGATTAGATAACAAATAGCATCACAGGAAGAAAAAATGGAAATAAATGAATGGTGGGTAGTAATAGGTAGCACACACAAACTATAGAAGCTGTAGAAAAGTTTAGAAAGTATTTCAGAATTGTGTTTTTCTTAATATGTTCTTTTCTAATAATAAGAAATGTTAGTGGCATATTTAATAACAGTAAAAAAAATGTAAAATACATTGGAATGTTGCAAAGTGGTGATAAAGTGATTAATGCTTTCAAACATCTAACTATTTTCATGGCTAAGGAATAATATATTGGGTGATCTTTTAACTTTATCACTCCAGTCTGATATATTTGTAAACTAGGGTAATGTATGGCAGTCAACTCTGTGGCAGCCACTCCAGTTGCAGTGATACTAGGCCCCACTTCTCCCATCCATGACAAAGAAAACTTTCCATTGTAGGAAACAAAACTATGTGGAAATCAACCTTTCTTATGCATTGTAATGTATGGTTGTTAGATATAAATTACACTACTAGTACACATTTAGACTATGATACAGATGAAGCTTTCTGATACCCTCTCTTGCACTTGGTTTTTCCACCTATTTCATCCACAGTCACTGCATCCTCGTTTCTATTGCTGAAGAATGAAGAATAGATTCCCTTTCTTTGCTCTCCAAGAGGAGTTTGGTATCAGAGCAAAAAATAGCTGGTATTCACTGAGATGAACTGGCTCTAGCTGAAGTTCTTTGCCTAGCAGCTTACAGGTAGTCTTTCCTTCTGAGGAGCAAAGAGAGTTGGCAACAAAGATGAAGTAACCATTTACTGTCATATTCTATTATTATACCCATACAGTGACTTATGAAATGTCATCAGTCCCCAAGGGTGTCAGCACAGAACCTACAAAAACTACTGAATTTCCCTGTTTCTTGGAACCTGCTCTTGTCTAGGACTCAGGAGTAACTCTACACGTTTTTTTTGGTCCGTTTTGTTGTCTATCTGCGTTGCAAATTATTCCTATGGATATGCATCTATATGAATGAGACATCTTGGCCTTCTCATTAGTCAGTTCTTGGGTAGCAAAAAATAACTTGGGACAGTTGTACACCTCCTTTCCCACCTATCTTGGAAAAGCTGTTTGTGTCTTTTGGGGAGCATCAGCTCAGGCTGGTCTCTTCCAAACATTCCATTCTGCCAGCCAGCTTCACTCCCTTATCCTGTACTATGAGGTTACCAACATATTCTAGGGATTTATTTTACTAGACAAAAAACAGCAGCTTCCCAAGACTCTGTGCAATCAGCTATAAGTCCAGCTGGACCTCAGAATAGACACTGGTGCAGCTTTCAGCATTTTCAACAGTAATGAGTTAGATCACAAAACAATAGAAAAAAAATATTATATTTTCTTTTGTTGAAATAGAAAGGAATAAGTACCAATCCACACAGGGTTCTTTCCAGGGTTCCACACAGATCTTTCAGCAACATTGCCTGTCTGAAAATCTTTATGAAAGCTGGAGCTTTGTGGTATGCCAAATACAGAACATTTTGACAAAAGAGTAGAAAAGCATATTCCAAAGAAAGGAATGCTTTTATATTTCGTTCCCTGAGAATATTTCTTTAGCTTTGGTCTTAATTTTCTCTTCCAATATACTTTTCCCAAAAAAGGCTTAATTTGATTTCATACTGTCTCTTTAACATGAAACAGTGGAATGCATCGTAACATTTTCTCACTTGCCAAGATTTGCTTCTCCAAATATGTGCATTTATTGAATGAGGTAAAACCAGATTTCATTCTACTTGGGCAGCATATGTGGCAGAAATCTTCAGAAATTCCCTGGTCGATGGCTAGGACTTAGTCAATCCTACATGGTGTAGCACCCAAGATGTTGCAGGGAGAGACATTGACAATCTAAGGAGAATTTTTCAATAGAGAGAACTTTCCAAAAAATGGGTTAGTTTTCAGTAGGTTGATATGATCCTGACCTTGCCAGACATGACAGAATATATTTCAACTCATCTCCCAGCCAAGACATGTTAATTATCTGACTATTTATTTATACTGTAATTATCAGTCAGTATTGTTATTTTCCACCCTCAGCTGGAGAGCTGCATTTTCTGTGAAATATTGTGAAATATTTTCATGTCATTTTCATTTTTAATTTTGATGGCAAAGGAATGGTATCCTTTTTATTGTGTTTTGTATTGTATAACAAAAAAAGTTACAGGAAGAATCAGATGGCTTACACAGTAATGGTTACACATGGTCATTATTAGTGATTACTACCATTTCAGGAGCTGACATCCCTAAGGACTATGCTCTATTTTACCCAGGAGAAAATAAGTCAGGGAGAAAGACTGTGGCCATTGATTTGGAAAAAAATGCACAAAGCAGTAAATCTAGAAAAAGCAAAAATTGTAATCTTGATTTCTAGCATTGGTTGGTCAGAAACCATCTCTGTGCTTGTTTCTGCTTAAGGAAATAATATCTTCTCACCAGAACGTTAATGTGTATACACTCCTATTTCGTGTCTTTTTAAAGCCCAAGGCCTTGCTTTTGGTTTCACTTGCATTTGGGTTTTACTTTAGCAGGCTAATTTACACAAATATACATCTGCTGCGAATGGGTCACATTTGCTGCTGTACAGTGGGAACAGCAAGCAGCCATTAATCTGGGCTAACTCGTTATTTAACCCAGATTTACAGCCGCACATTATCTGTGGCCTCCCCCGCCCAGCTTGGTTGTGCTGCAGCAGCGTATTTCAAAATGAAGGTCATGTTCCCCTTGAGAGCAGTGGGAAGGATCAAAGGGGGTGTTGAAGCTGCAGGAAAAGCAATAAGGTGATAATCGCAAGCAGCCCTAGCCGCGGTTCCACAGGGTTTGCTTTGGTGGCAGCGCTGGTGCGAGGAGTCCCCCTGCCCTTCCTGCCCGCTGCCGGCTCCTGTCCTGCACATCAGCCCCGGGAGACTCCTGGACGGGCTGCGGAGTCACAGCACCTGAGCCGACAGGGTCGGCCTGGCTGGTGAGGTGCTCTGCCACACAAGCACATGCCCTGTCACTGCCAGATGTGTTTCCAGGCCCAGCTCTTCATGCAGACACGAGGTACCAGAGTGTTGCTGGCTTCATGCTGGCTGTGGCGCAGGGTAGGAACAGGCTGTGAACACCAGGTTAACCAGCAGAGCCACAGGCTGGGAGCTTGTAGTGTCAGGTCATTCAGGGTCGGGGAAAGTGGAGGCTGCAAATACTTGCTACAGTTTTGAAACTAGCCAGGAAACTACAAATTGACTTTAATTGCAGACAGTTTGTCTGCATGGAAGATGTGATTATTTAACTAATATAACATATATGAGCAGCCATTCTGGATCAGACCAATGTTCTTATTAGCACTGTATCCTGCCTCCGACATGAGCCAATAAGTATACAAAGAAAACAGGCATACTCAGTACTTTTCCCCAAATACCCTCCCTGCTGCCAGCCACTTGCAGCTTAGGGGTTTCTGAGCTACATATGGTTGAATTTAGTAGTCCTCAGTGGACTTGTCTTCTATGAATTTCTATTTCTCCTTGAACCTATGTAAAATTTTAGCATTTGCCATGTCCAAAGACAGTTTATGCCTTGATGCAGTAATTTCAGCAAGTCCTTTCTTCTCTGCCTTGGAGAAAATGAGCTGCAGCTCACACTTGGAGTCATACCAAGACAGATGAGCCAAAAGGAGTGGATGGAATTGCCACAGTTTCAAAGGTTAAGGAAAACTCTTTTTGTTAGAAAGAGGTAATTTGGTCACTGTGTGCATTGAGTAATCTCTTCGAGAACTTAAGAGACCGATCCTTTAGCTGGTGAGCACAAGTTTATCTTTACAGACTTTAACTGCAGCAAATAGCAGTTGAGCTTAGCTTTGACAGTGGATATCAACTGGCTTGTAACATCTGCTTTTGGTGCTGGGGGTGTTCTGGGGAGAGAATTGAAAGCAATGCTCCCTGCACAGCCATCACAAAATCAGAAAGTGAATTGCTTGGATTGGCATGTGATGAGTCATTTGTTACCTAAAGAGTGGCAGAGGTCTCTGGTCATTGATCAAATATTTCAATATCCAAAATTCAGTATTTGATTTGTGCTCATTGGATCAAAGCTCTGCCAGCTTAATTTCTGCCAAGGATCCATTAAGCTTTCATGCTGACTGCATGTTGCAAACAAGCTGTACAAGTTCTCCCTGCTGATGCATTTTGTCTCTGACAATGACTATCAACTGGATAGGTGTACAGTGCAAGCATAAAACCTGTCTCATTTGGCTTCCAGTTTCTATAGGTCGTTTGTTTGCTTTATCAGATATTAGTTGAGGTAAAATCATAGAATCATTAAGGTTGGGAAAGGTACCTCTTAAGCAGAATGCATACTAGCTTTTCTTTTGGTAAATTCACATCACAGCTTCAATTCCTAGATCAGAGTAGCAAAAAATGTGCCCTTCAGAGCCTCATTTGTTTTCTCTTAGATTGTGTATCTAAGACTCTGAAAAACAGTATTAATCTACATCTCACCCTTGAGGACAGAAGCTGGGAAATCCTGAAAATACCAAGTTGATGACTTCTAAGCACATCTGTGCTGTGACATGATAGATGTGCATGTGCAATGAGTGCCAAGGAAAAACGTACTGTAACATGCATGTTAGAAGATGCTGTGGGTTAGCCCTGGCAGGCAGCTCATTCCCACCCAGATTGCTCACTCACTCTCTCCCAGCTGAATGAGGGAGAGAGTTGAGAGGATTATAGTGAGAAAATTTGTGTTTTGAGATAAAGGCAGTTTGATAATAAAGGCAGTTGTGTGCACAAGTAAAGTGAAACAGTGAATTCATTCACTGTTTCCCATGGACAAGCCGGAGTTCAGCCATCCCAGGAAGGCTGGGCTCCATCACACGTTGATGACTTGGGAAGGCAAATGCCATCACTACAAACGTACTTCCTCCTTCTTCTCTCAGCTTTTATTACTAAGCACAACACCTTATGGTGTGAATATCCCCATGGTCAGCTGTCTCCACTGTGTCTCCTCCCAACCTCTTGTGCACCCTCAGCCTTGTTGTCAGGAGAAACGGTGCTGCACAAGCACTGATCAGCGTGGCTAAAACATCCCTCTGTGCTCAACACTGTTTTCATCACAAATCCGAAGCATAGCACCATAGGAGCTGCTATGAACAAGATTAACTCTATCATTCCCAAAACCAGTCCAAAATCTGTATATTCTCCATATACTGTGCTGGGAATAGATTGATTTGCGTACCCTCACTTAGCAGTTCTAGAATTGACTGGGAGGTCAGTGTATCCTAAACATTAAAGTGACAGAGAAAATAAAGCAAAAAATTCAGTAGCTAGTGTTAAGTAAAAGCCATGGATGTATTAAGATGTGATTTTTACCAGTTATCTTTTATCATTCAGGTTAAATCAGTACTTCTTTAGTTTCACCAATACATCCTGTCAGTATTCAGAGAAGGGTTCCCAGAGGAATTGACCCAGAGCACCGACACACTGAATTGCTCTCAGAAGAGAGGGAGGAGGAGGCCTCCCTCAGAGGGAGGAGGCCTTTGGCCTGCTATTTTAGGTGCATGGAACTGGGTGACTTTATTCCCCCTGTTTCAGGGGGTCTGAGTGACTGAAAATCACTTAAATTAATATAAAGATTTAGTCTCCATATTGAGTTACGCATTTTCAATTGTATGTGTGTTTCCAATATGATATATTTTAATTTAATTTGTGTTACATTACATACTTCTGTATGCAATGGCTCTCCTGTCTCTTTGTGTAATTAATGGCTAAAACAACTCATGACACTTCAGCGACCTGGAATAGAGATCTCAGTCTGTGCAATCATAAGGCTGCCAGTGGACTAGGGCACTGGAATAGAACTAAAAAGATATGAGATCCCTTTCCATCTCTGTTGCTGGAGGATAGCAGTGTGTTGCTCTCCTCTCACTGCTCAGTTGGCTTTCTGGTCTGTGGAATTAGGATAATGAGTGCAACCATGACCCTCAGTGAAACGTATTAATGGAAAATTGAGATAATAAATTTTACTGCAAGGTTTAACATTGCCGACTCTGTAGGTGCTCTCTCATCAGTCAGATCTAGGATAACTTCTCAGCTCTATGCTCCATGTACCTACTCTGACTGCATCCTGACTCTCAGGGATACACACTGTCACAATTCCTTGTTTAAAATGCAGGGAACCGTGAGTGCAGGGGGATCAGAGCCAGGTCACCAGGTTGAGCAGTTAAGGTGCCAGGACTGTGAAGAGTCCCATGGAGCACACCTGATATAGGTAATTGACTGCTGTGAGCATGTATGCCAGCTGCACACACATACAGACATACACATACTGAGGGTATACATTAACATACACATACTGAGTAGATATATTAACACCCTGCTTTTCTCAGTAGTTGGGTCCAGAGGTCAAAATACCTGCATTTTCACCACTGCCTTTATTAAGGGATGAGAAGGAGGGATGCAGTTATAGTTGCCTTTTTCACTGACAGCTATAGTGGCACGTTGTTACTGTTGAAGTGTACCTGTAGCACAGAGAATATGTCTGGGAAATATCTGACATGCTATCTTTAGGATGCCAGTGTCTGAATGCATCTTAAACTTTGCAGAAATGAATGGTGTATAGCTATGGCACAGCTGCTGTGAGCCTGCTGGGCTGTGCTTACAAAATGCCAGTATCCCCTGTGCCAGAGAAAACAGCTGTCCTTTTGGTAGAGGTCACAGAGTAGTTGTTCTCAAACTTCCGGGGCCTGATTCATGCAGATTGTGGACTCTGAGGAGCAGTGCTCTTGAAAGGGCAATAAAGTAACAAACACTGCATGATGCAAAGTAATGTTCATGTACTGAAAGTAAATGTCATTTCATATTTTGACTGTCCTCAGTCCTCCCAGTCTCCTTCAAGGACCACATCTAACTTCTAAAGCCTGAAAAACTTTATAAATTATCTCTTAATCACAGACCTTCTCTTTCAGTTGTACCAAACCATGATACTTTCCTCTTATTCTTTTGCTTTAAATTGCATTGACCCAAGGTGTAAGACAGGCTATAAACAAGTCTGAACTGATGGCAGATTTCAGATCCAGTATCTCACCAGAGCTGGACGTGGAAGCTTCCTAGTGCCCTGTGAGACATTTAATCGAATCAGAAATCTCTAAGAATTAAAAGAATGCAGTTTCTTTTTAAAAAAATCTTTTGTTTTTCTTTTAGAAGTTTCTAAACTGTATTAACTGCAGATTCTATCTGTGTTTGAAATTCACAGTATCTCTAGATAGGAGAATAAAAGAATTCTAAATCCTCAGCTTACTTCCAGTATATTTTTCTTTAAAATGCAAAACAATCTCTGTTCAAGCATACAGAATGCTTGGTATTTGGCCTGGTAAGTTACAGATTTTAGCTCACATAACTGTACCTCAAGATAACTCACATAACTCATTGTAAGGTTGACAACTTCTGAATACAGTTGAAAGAATAAAGGCCTTTTATCTCTGTGCCTGAGTTGAAAAAGTTGGAGAAATATTATTTAGATTCCATTTGGAGGGCTCAGGAAAATAAAAACAACAAATAGGTGTTTTTTGACAACTCCAAGTATTTAATTTACTCTAAAATAAAACATTTTAATTCATTCTTTTGTCATAATCACTGCTTTTTAAATAAGCTTTTTGTGCTCCCTTATTTATAAGATAGATCTTGCTAATGGAAAAAGGACATTTTAAACCAGAAGTAAAAATGCCAAAGCCGACCATTCTGGCTCTCCATAGACAAATATTTCATATAAGGAGAATGAGGGAAATTGCCTTTTAGTTTTCAAAATTCTTTCACTTGATCTTGGAACAAATTTTGGTCTGTTTCATTGCCTCTGGAGCTCCATTTCTTCTACCACATCTACTGCTCACTAGAAAAAAGAAAAAAAAAGGAAAAAATAGCACCTAACTCTATTCAAAATAAACCCATCCAAATTGATGCCAGGAAACCCTTTTTGCCTTAGCAGTATGTTCTGAAAACCTGCTCATACAGGTACTGTGTACTCTAGTGCTGCAGATTCCCTGCAGCAGTTGTTAATTGCTTCCTCTTGGCCTAGAGCCCTGGCTGCCTTTGAGCAGACCTGCAGCACTCCTGCTCCATGGCATGACCCAAAGGGTCCAAGCAGCTCCTCTGAAACTACTCGAGTGTTAGTGCAGGGGCAGGCAGCTCCTGCCTTCCACACAGGCTCCACAGAAGAGCTTAAGCAGAGCTACTGCTCACGGCTGAGAGCATCAACTACTCTGATCCAACAACTACCCATTCACCAAAGTCAATGGCTTTGAATTAAATGCACTGAAGGGAAGCACTGTAGGACAATAATGGGCTCCAAAAGAAGCCTTGGACTTAGAGCAATAGTGAATGTTTTGCATGAGAAATAGAGCAGCATTTATGGAAAGATCTGTTCCACAGGGAAATTCTAGGGTGACTGGCCCAGCTCTCTGGGATCACTGCCTGTCTGAAGGAGGACAGACCACAGCCCATACAACTGGCTACTAGAACTGAAACGAATCTGCTGTTGTCACTAAATGCTGTACCATGAATGTTTCTCCAGTTCTGAACTTTCAGGTGCAGTACCTAAAATTGCATAATGTTCTTCAGCTACTTTTTGTGGGAAATAGGAGGTATCTCCTAGACTTGCCATATTCATTCTCTCTCATTTGAAGAGTTTGCTCCATGTATGTGGAAAGGAGGAAGGGTAGCGGAAGGACAGGGTTTTCCAGAGACTTACTACTTTCCTGAGCCCTTATTAAACATATGCACAAGATGTATCTCCTTCATTTCTTGCTGTAATATATGGGTTTTATGCTTCATTTACAGAGCATTAAAAAAAACCCCATAGAGAATCAAAAAAAAAACAGACGTGCAGTTTGACTGAAAGAACTGGGAAATGATACTTTTACTCAAGTCTGATTATCTTCATTTTACTCACCTAACAAAATGAGAAAACATATTTTGAGTGGAATTATTTGGAATCAGACTAGATGCAGGATGTGTCATTTGTCTGAGATGTAGAAGCTTCTGGATTTATTTAGGAAAACATTGCTTTAAAAGGAGTTCCTCAGAAGAAAGCAATTAAATGTCATTTAGAAATAAATGCATGTTGTGGCATAAATGATGAAATACAATTGCAAAATGTATAGCTTCCTCTCCTGGTTTTATTTTTTTCTGATTGGACCTTCTCCACAGACATGAACAGCAACAGCTAATCGTACTGAAATGTCGGAGAGTTTTTAGTGGTTTTGGGTGTGGGAGAATACCTAACAAAAGGACAACTTGTTGTTGCTCAGATCAGACTTAAAGAGTTCTGGTCTGACTCAAATTCCCAAGGGTGAAAAACAAGTGCATTGAAAGCCCATAAAAATCAATAGCAGTCTTTCTTTTTACTTCACTGACCTTTAAAAATTACTTTGAGGTTGAAATTCTGCCCTCACTAACTTCATGGTTCTTGGATGAGGTCCACATAAAAGTGTTTACTACCTCTGGAGCATTTCTTCAAGAAAGTGGGGAGCTTCCCTGTGCTTACTACATACCAACTCCATTGGCAAAGTGGAATAAGAATTTAGTCAACTTAACATTAGATCAAATGTATTTATTGATGAAAGTACTTTAAGCAGCCCTGCTGAATGCCTGCATCCCTCCTATCAAAACCTTGCAGATACTGAGGGTTTTTTTCTCTGTGCTTGATTCTGCCTAAGGAATTTCTACCATCCTCCGCCAGGGGCTCTGTGCAGGTTCAACAATCCACATCCACGATCTCTGCTCCTCACAGTCAGGTCTTCCAGCTGCAGATTGGAAAGGTATCGTGACATTTTAAAAGGTTTAAGCTACCTTGTGACCTGATTTTTCTCCTTTAGGAGTGGGAGTGAAAAACTGGATACTTTTCTTAATAGCCAATTATCGTGTAAAAACCCAAGAGACTTAAGGCTACATTTTTTCCCTTAGGTTTATGTAAAGTACTGTCCAGAATCAACTCGAGAGGCAAACATAAAAAAAAAATCTCTGTGTACACTTTGATTAGGTTGATTCCAACCACTTTTGTGGCTAATATAGAGACTGTCATTTGTCTGGTTTCAATCTCGAAGCTTCAGAAAAGTATTAAGGTACTGAACATGAAAGCAGAAATGTGTCAGCCTCAGCCCTGCACTCAGTTGATCCCCACTAGCTGGGACAGCGGTTCATGTGCTTCAAGTGGTTGTGGTTAGAAACGCTTTTATGTCTATCTAAAGTTACCACCAATAACACAGGGCCTTCTACCAGCACTGTCACAGGGTACAAGTTCTTGGAAGCAGTAATAACAGGATTGTTTCTCTTCCTGTGTGTATAATCATTTTAACCTTAATTCTAGCTGTTCATTTATTAAAATAAATAACTCAGAAATATAACAAGTTTTAAATTCCAGCTGTTCAAACAGTCTTTTTATTTTCTTTGTGCACACGGTTTGGTGGGTAATTTATTGTATCCATTTTCTTCTTCTTTTTTTTTTTCCTTCTCTTTTTTCCCTTTTTTTNNCTCTCTTTCTCTCTCTTTCTCTCTCTTTCTCTCTCTTTCTCTCTCTTTCTCTCTCTTTTTCTCTCTTTCTCTCTCTTTCCTTCTCTTTTTTCCCTTTTTTTAACTAAGAAATTTGCAATATATTTTCCAGATATACTTGAGAACTATGTATGGAGCCACTGCTGGTTCAACACAGGGCCATAATGAAAAATGAAGTTGGCCCTATCTTTAATAGCATGTGACCTGTGATACTGATTTCTGATTCTGATAATTATTCACAAGGTGCTTGAGACTGCCATTGTGCAACTCAATATTCCACCTGTCCCTTTGCTCTTCCCTTTACCTGTTTGCTCCTTTTCCCTGAACTTTGCTTAAATGCTTATTAGTATCCTCTGTGCCTTCTCCCAAAGGGATACTACTCTTTGTCCTTGAGATGTACACCAGACTCCATTTACCAGCCTCCTTTGAGATGAGAAGCTCTGCTTCCTGCATCAGACAGCTTACAGGGGATACACAGGTATAGATTCAAGGCCAATTCTTCCCCATGCTCCTCCAGTGAAGCCAGAGAAGGGCTTCCCCCTTTCCATCCCCTAAAGGAAGAGGCAAGAGGGCAGAGAGGTTGTGGCCTCAAACTGTCCTCCCACAGTCTGTCAGTCCTGAGGAGATGCAGGGAAAGGGAGGCAACCTGCAGCAGCAGAGAGAGTCAGCACTGCTGGCTGGTATCCAGGCATGATTCAGAACACAAGTTACCAAAATATTCTCAGGAGCTGCTTGTGATCTTAAACCATTCATATACATTATTAAGTCGGACTGGAAAGGCAATAGAATCACTGAATCCAAATAGGGTCTGTAAAAAGGTCTTTATTTTGTAGTTTCCTTGTTATTACACCATCTCACACATGAAGTGAAGATGGTGATTTTCTTGCATTCAGCAGTGCAAAACATATAATGAAGCATAGTTTCACTTGTACAAAGATAAGAGATAAAGGAAATAAAGGAAACAATATTTTATATCTGCTAGGGAAATGGGACACACAAATATGAATGCCTTGATTTTCTTTAGCATTTAAAGTTGGCAGTACATTTGTCTGGTCTTAAAACAGATATAGATCCCTTTTAAACCCCACTTTGGTAAGGGAATGTAAAATGTCCCTGTAAATCAAACTAGGACAGGGTCTTCTGACCATTTATCTTCTGACCACAGACACTGTAAAACTCTAATGTGGTGAAGAAAGTCTGCAGCTTTTCTGCATGGTGACAGGTTTAAATAATCTGGAAGAGAGCATGTAAGGTCTGCTTCTGCTTACATGTGTATGCCAGTTGCCTAATTCTGATGTGTAAATGCTTCCCATATCCTAAAAATGGCAAAGCCTATATAATTCACCTCAAGTCACCCTGGAATTCTGAATCCAATTTGTGATAGGAGCCAATGAGTTCTGCTTCAGAACTTGTTTCCTTCCAAAAACAAGAAGAAAATCTCTGTGAAGGAGTGGTTGTTCACAGGACTACTGCCTCCTGTTTTTCTCTGCATTATGTTCTCCTTTACACAGACTAATTGTCAGCACTTCTGAGCATGATATCCAGCTTCCAGCATACTATAAGATGCTCATAGGGGAAAACATACCATTATTATGAAAGATAGTGTGTTGTCCCACAGGAGACACTTGGCAGAAGGAATAAGGAAATAAATTCAGCTTGAAACTATAGCTGAACATTTTCAGACTGTTACAAAGCCTGCAAAACAGGAGAAATCCCAGCATGTTTCAGTTATATTGGCTCTCCTATATCATGAATCCCATGACCTAGGCAGGTCTGTTCCACAGTTCACGGAAGTAATAGTGGGAGAGAATAGATTAAAGTTGAGGAAGAAAAAGCAGCAAAGACAATGGAAGCAGATTTCCTAGCTTTTGATGAGAAATGTCTAATGAGAATTCTAAAAGCTGGCCTGTCTTCAGAAATGTTTTCTTGAAGTTCCAAATCCCAATAATGCTTAATGAAAAATATTTTAAGCCTTCTATTTAAAGGCAAGCATGTGTGTGCCTGTGCATGCACGTGTGTGTTGTGGGGTCTGCATTTTAGTTCTTCACCTTGGAAAAGAAGTTCTTTTTTCTGCTTATGAAGAACTACTTGTATGGTAGTGGTGCTGCAGTTATGAGCAATGTAAATGCCTTTAACCTAAAAGAGAACTAAAATGTCCAGATACCAAGATAGGCAGAGGGCTTGTCTGGAAAAAAGTAGAATGTTGCTCTGAGTAGTGACTAACAAAAGATCTCCTTTCCACTTACAAGGTAAATAAACTAGGATGAGAATAACTACTGTCCACAGGTATGACAAAAATAGCTGAGTCCTGTGACAACCATGAGCAGATGTATGAGGAAACCTTCCCATGTTTTACAAAGCACTGCTTGGGGGCACCAGAAAGCTTTGTAGCCTGGAATGATTGCTGGTGTTCTACTGAATGCCACACATGTTACCAACCACCACAGAAGTCAGAGATACTGACTTCTCTTCATTTTGTCTGAATCCCTTCCCATCATCGCTTTGTACACATCAGCACACATCCAGTCCCATGTGGAACTTTCCAAATTGAAATCACACATTGTGCTTCCCCTGAAATGTGCAAGCCATCTGCCACAACTCTGGGTTTGAGCCATTTCTTTGTGAATAGGTGCTTATCAGTTTCTCTTGTTATTTGTACTTTGAGGTAGGCGATGGGAGAGTCCAGGACCACCAACACTCTCTTTGTCTGACCAGATGCATACAGAATTATCTTCTATAAATAATGGCAGAAGGTTCTGAAAAATGTATTCCTATTTATGCTTCTCTTGGATTTTGCATTAGTTCTGGCTTGTGTGTTTATTTTTAATGTGTTGAGAAATAAGAATAGAGAAGTATTGTAAGTATATTATGACAAATGCACTAATAACATCAAAGAAAATAATCCATTTTACAAAAATGGTGAAGAAAGTGTTTATGATTCACTATAAATGTATGCCAGTGTTTTCAGCAGGTGTTATGAAGTATGTGAATTATTAGTAAGCAGTATTTGTTTTCCGCTGTGATGAGGGGAAAACAAGATTAGATGGTCATCATTGATATATGGGAGGCAGAAGAACAGTTTTGTTTTGCTTTCTTTTAGTTTGGTTTGGTTTTGTAGAAAACCCTAATGAAGAAGTGGCCTTTTTATTCCTTTGACCTACATGATCTTAAAACCTGGTTTGCTCTCCCATAAAGAATTCCATAGCCAGTAATTCTAATCCCCAAAACACTCTCCCCAA